>PVLA01002954.1:0-237477 GCA_004027455.1 Hydrochoerus hydrochaeris | reverse complement strand
AGTTCAGGCTGACCTTGAGCTCACTTTGTAGCCCAGGCTGGTCTTGAACTCACAACAATCCTCCTGCGTCAATCTCCCAGGTGCTGGGATTACAGGCGTGCGTCACTATGCCCAGCTCCATCACCCCACTTCTGATGCTGCTTCTGGATCCTGAGAATTCAGATGACCCAAACCCTCCCCTCAGGTGCTCAAAGTCCAATGGGAAAGATGGACAGGAACAAGCATACATTCAGGGGCTGGGGCCTGGAGGGAGGAGGGATGCCTCTGTCCCAGCCTCAGAGGGCTCCTGGAAGAGTCATGTGAGCTGAGCTTTGCAGGCTGAATAGAAGTTAGCAAGGGGAAGATATAGGCAAAAGGGACAGCATGAAATAGAGTGCTGAGGAAGGCAAGTAAAACAGGAGGGGCAGGAACTGGGAATGTTAAGTATCCCTGCAACAGCAGGGTGGTGTGCAGAGAAAGGGACATACAGGTTAAGCATTCCTAGTCTGAAAACCTGAAGTCCCAGTCAGAACCATCTGGAGTGCCAACATAACCACAAGTGGGAAATTTCACACCGTGAAACTTTGTTTCATGCGTAGTATCATTTAAAATATTCTATAAAATTACCTGAAGACTATGTGCATAATATATATGTAAAATATAAATGAATTTTGTGTTCAGTCTTAGGTCTCATCCTCAACATATCTCATTATGTATATGCAAATATTCCAAACTTCTGGCTAGAGACATCTCATATAAGGGATCCTCAACCTGTAGAAAGCTGGAGGAGTTGGCAGGGTCTCCTTAAACTTTATTGCTATGTAATTCCTCTATTTCAAATCTTGCCTCTCCAATCTGGCCATAACCAGACTTTTTTAATATGTACATCCGTCTACCCATTCATATCTAATTCTCTGTCTCTTTCTTTAATCCACATAGATATATAAATTCATACACTATAAGTTATTCTCTCTCTCTCTCTCTCTCTCTCTCTGTGTGTGTGTGTGTGTGTGTGTGTGTGTCTGGTGGTATTGGGGAATTGAACCCAGGCCCTTTGCACTGAGCTGCATTTATTTTTTGAGACAAGGTCTTACCAAATTGCTGAGTTGCTCAGGCTGGGCTCAAAATAATGATCCTGCTGCTGTACCCTCCCAGACTGCTAGGATTATAGTCATTCACCACAATGCCTAGGCAGTTCATGTTTGTTATAAAACTATTTGGGTAGGGTAAAATCCTCCATAGCTTGCCATCACAATGAGGATAAAGAAAATACAAAACAAAGACTGTCAGCTTGGCTTTAAAGGTCCTTACTAACCTGTGCCTGGCACATCATTCTTGTCTGTGTGCATATCATCCTTGCCCACTACAGCCATCCTTTCTCATCTCTTGCAGTCTGCCACTCTTCCCACCCACCATCTGGGGACAGTTCTCATAGCTTTTCAAGACTGAGCTCAGACCAAGGAATCACTCCTTTTGGGCAGCTCGCTGGCTGAGTTGGGGCTTCCTCCAGAATCACCCGGAGCCATGGTGCTTCTTTCTGTTAACAGCATTCACCCAAGTGTTTGGTCCTTACCTATCTTCTTGTCTGCCTCCTCAGTCATACCTAGTCTTAGTCCTAAACTAAATAGGTGCCCCAACAGGAGACCAGCACAGAGCCAGTGCTCAGATGGGCACAGGAATGAGTGAGTGTGTTTCTTTCCTGACATAGGTGAGTGAGCTGCCTTCCTCCATCACCCGTGTGGATGATTTAGAGGAGCAGGAGGAAGGCCACAGGAGACCAGTGATGGCACCTTCTAAGGTGAAGAAGACTCAGAGGAAGTTGCCATCTTCCTCCATCCCCAGCAAGTACCATGGATATGAGGAGCTGCTGACAACCAAACCTGATCCAGCCTTCATCGAGCCCAAAGGTATGTGAGGACCAGGGGCCCAAGCAGGTCACAGCCAAGCCTGCTGTTGCTGAGCCTGCTTTTTCCTGCTGGTGTGTGATCCTCTGTCCAAATCTCAGAGGGCCTCTTAGGATGTCCCATTTGAATTCATCCATCCTAAGATCCCTGTCCTTCCCTAGGCCTTTATCAGTTTATTCAGAGATGGAACAGCCTTTCCTCAGGAAGTCTGATGAACAAACCTCAGACTGGGCAGATTCCAGAATTCTTCTCTGCCCAGTTAAGCTACAAACTGAACATCCCAAATCTTACTTGGGTTGAGGCAAGGGAAGAGGATCCCTCTCTGAGCCCCTTATTTCAGTCTAATATGTTACGAGCATCTGTCTACACTTCCAAAGGAACTGGCCATTAGCTAGTCTCCTAGGATCAATCCCTGTAAACCCCTGAGGTTAATAGGATCACTTTAAGGCAGTGCCCACCAATGTTGTTGCCATTGGATCTGCGCTCTTAAGGGATATAGTCACATGATGAATGAGGGAATTTTGGTAAAAAGTGAACGATTTATATAATCTGAAGAGAAACCAGAGTATATTATAGAATTTTGGGCACTGGAACAAGATTAGGGTGATCTGAGAGCTGTATTTTCTTCTTGAAGACTCTCAAATCCTTTTACCCAGAGCTGCTGTGAGGCTGCAGAAGCTAGGGGAGGGGTTTTCATCTTACCTTCCTGCTGCAGGCATCCAGAAGAATGCACAAGCCCTGCAGCGGATGCTCAAGCACCCACTCATCTACCGCTCCTCCAAGCCCAAGCTGGACTCTCTTCAGAAACACTGTGTTCCCAAAGAGACACAGGTAAGTATCTGGCCTGCTGACTGAGATCCCTGAAGACCCCCACAGGCAGAGATGTGGCTCTCACCTTAGGACACTCTGAGGTCCATGATTCTCAGTGCTCCCAAGTGTCCCCTGCCTGTTGCCTCATCTGCAGTGCACAGGAAAGGCCCCAGCTGGGCATACCGCCCTCCTTCCTTACCTTTGCTAGGCTCCGAGGATCCCCGTTCCACCCCCACGGAAAACTCGAGCCCAGCTGCTGGATGATATCCTCATTCGCTTGCGGAACTCCCAGACCATTACAGAGGCTCCACTAGGTATGGTTCTGCTCCAGCAAGAGACTGGGGCAAAAGTTCACTCATCTCCTGGTGTGAGGCAGAGAAAGGGCTCCCTGGAGCAGGAGGGGCCCTGAGGGCACCCAGTGTGGGTGCAGATGGAGAAAGAGAATCTTGAGGGAGGGAGTTGCCTAAAGTCACACAGCTTAATAGGAACCTGCACCACTGCTGGAGATAGAGTCTGGAGGGGATTCTACTGACTTCCCACTGCCCTAAGCCAGAAAGGCCATTTCCAGCCCCTTTCACCTCCTCCTCCCACTCCACCCCACTTTCCGCTTCTTCTGGCTGGGTGGGCCCTGGCAAGTCTAGCTAGCACCTGGCTTCTCCCCTTGTAGGCACCGTGCTGCGCCGGCAGACCGAGCCACGACTCATGAACCCTAAGCAGTACCTGGAGGCCAAGCGGCTCCTCAAGGAGTTCCAGGCACGCTATCGGCGGCTGGTGCGCAGCTCTCTGCAGACTGTGTTCGGGATCACCCCAGTGCGCCCAGCCCTGCCAGCGCCCAGCGAGGACCAACCCAAGTTTGGCTGCTTCCTCGAGTTCATGGATGAGTTCTGCCAGGAGCCCACATCCAGTGACTCAAAAACCTAGGGCTGCTCGTGGGTAGTGTACACAGCCTGGTCAGTGTCCCTGTCCTCCCTGAGGCTTCTGCATCCCTGAACTTGACTCTGGCCAGGTGAGGCCTGGCACTGGCCTCTGAGCTTGCCTTGACCTCACTCGCTGGTTACAGAGTGGGCAGCTCATCAGGACTTCACTGCCAGCCCAGCAGCAATAAAGAGCAGGTACGTAGAGCCGCTGAGTGGGCGCCAAGCATTGTTCCTTGAAACTGGGCCAGGAACACAGCGACTGTCACAATGGGGAGACGTCTTTTCTGGTGCATTGATCCCAAGGGTCCTGGGGAAACTCACTTGAGTCATGCATACAACAGCCGTTAGGTCAGAAAATGGGGTGATGGGAACAGAGTAGCAGCACAGAATCGAAGATGCACAAGCTATTCATTTTGCCCACAGGCAGTACAATGCAAGGCCCCTGAAATGTGCTTTTTCTGTTGGGCAGCTTTTTCCATGGTAATGAGGAAAAGAAGATTGTTCCCTTATCAGACAGCCATGGTCACAAAGGTGGGACAAATAGGGAAGGTTTATGTGGCGTTTCCCAGGTCCTGTAATACAGGACACAAGCTGAAGTTACAGAAGCAAACACAGTGGGCTGTGGCTCCAAAACACACCTTGGGGCTGAGCAAAGTTACAGGAGCTTCCAGTAGGTAAGTAGTTCTGCTAAACCAGGCTGTGGGGTTGCCCCATTCTTAACAGGCAGCACCTGTCTAGAGAAGACCTGGGGCTGGATTCTAGGATGCTGGATTCCAGAGATGATGATGGATAATGACTTAGTCATGTGGGCAACCCTTGCTCTTCTCCTGAGGATACCTACAATTCAGACTTTGGTAGCCAGCCTATAATTTCCAAGGTCTAGGAAACAGTGGAACAAGAATTAAGGATCCTTAGCAAAGCAGATTCCCACAACCTAAACTCCAATTAAATATTTGCATGTTATTGTATTCAACTGCAGTCTCTGAAGTGGCCAATATTTATACTCAGCTGTGGTTACCTACACACACACACACCCCCCATCATCATCATCATCACAGTGTCTACACAGGTCACCCCAAGTGACTAAAGGTGTCTTACTCATTGACACAGGCACCTGAACAAAGGCAGGTAATATATAGTGACCCACAAAAGCAGTCATATGCAGAGGAATGTTGCTGACCAGCTTGAATTCCTAAGGCCCTGAACCACCCTTCCCAAAGTCATGCTCACCAGGTTACAGTTTGAGAGCTGTGTTTACTGTGCTTTCAGCTATAAATGGTATCAAACCACTGGCTCTCAGGCCTCCAGGGCTCCTAAGCATGTTTATCCCATCTCAAGAAAGACATAACCTTAGTATACTGTTGAGATACTACTGCATGTGCACATCTAATGACTGGGAGCTTGTTCCCTCCAAAGGCTGTCCTTTCCTCTGTTGGGAAAGCCGTCAGACAGTTCAAGCCATTGAGCTGTACTGCCTGTGTGCCTCAGTGGTCCCAGTTCTGCTTTTTCAGCCAAAAGTATATCTGTCCACTACCCACCCAAGCCAACCCTTCATCAACACAAGAGTATCCTGAAGGGGGACACGGGCCAAACATTACTTTCTTGTTTAAGGATAAATGCATTGGTTGCTTCTCCTAGACTTTCTGGGATTCTGCTACTCATTCTGAATTTCTGATCTGATTAGCTTATCATGGAGGCTGTAGAGTAGTAGATTTTTTGGCTCCTTTTTCTTCACACATAACCAAATGTTATCAGTAAAGAACTCCCAGGAAGGAAGCCAGTACTCAGTGACTGCTCCTTCTCTAGGAAGACCTGACAACAAAGCAGCTGAAAACAGCTGTTTCTCATTCATCCTTTCAGCTGCAGCTCAGGTGTCCTTGACTCTTTCCAAACTGAACTGTTTTTCTAGTCATGTATGCACGATGTCAGTGAGCACCCTAGGAGTCACACAGGGCATAGATGCAGACTATGCCTTACATCCCTGCTGCCTTAGAGTGCCTTCCACTCTCACAAGTGGGTAGGTACAGAAGGAAGATAGTGTGGTCTCCATCCTTGCCAGTCCCAGGCCAAGCAGCAAGCCAGGAAGTAGGGCTGCCTGTCCAAGAAAGCAATTGGAACACACTGTCAACCAAAGCTGCTTGTGGTGGCACCACTCTAAGGTTGGCTTAGGCCAAGATGGCAGAAAAAGCTATTAGATTCCCCAAGTGTAGGTGGAAGAAGATGCATGTATTTCTGTTGCATGAGAAACTGATACTGAGTATTCTGAATTCCTAAACAATGGTTCCAAAAAAGCATATGTTGAAAAATCAGATTTCTAAATATAGCCCTAATGTGCAAGGACAGTGTCATTCTATATATTATTTACTCAAACTATTGGTGCCTTCATTAAAGTATGAATGGCTGAATGTGAGAATGACAGTAAACTGTAAAGTGGAGATAACTTACATTAAGTGATGTTGTTGTAGTGTACATTCTGTAAATCCCATCCCACTTCCTGATCTCTTCCACCATTCTGAAGGCCAGAGCAGGACATTCCAAAGTATTCCCCAGCGCAAGGATAGCATCAAAAGTCAAACACACAGTCTAAGCTTATCCTATGTTTGTCTGAGATTGCTCTCAAGACAAGAATTTGATTAGAAACATTTACTTTCATGAATTTGCTTTACTGTATTTTCAACTTGGGCCTTGCCTCAAGCAGGCAAATACACATTGAAGAATGCACTTTGGTACTGTAAATAAACAACACATTGTCCCACTTGATTTCATACCATTTCATTGTGGTAGAAGCATCCCTGACAGGGCATGGTCTTTTCCAAGTCTTTGTCAAAATGATCTTTATAGTGCGTTGGAGAGGTGGCAGCCTGAAGTGGCAGTCTCCAAGGATCCAGGCCTCTTCTCCAATTTAATGTAGATAGCAGGTAAGTTGTAACCACTATACCACCAGGGAGCTGCAGCAGGTTAAATAAAACCAATAGACAACCCATTTTCTATTTCTAGGCAGAATGGGGAAAGGCCTTTTGGACAACAGTATTATACAAAGAATTGAGTAAACAGCACATAAAAAGAAAAAATCTTATTAGTTGGCATTCAAAATAATCATTTTCCCCTTGCATAGTACCTGTTCTCTTGCTGGGACTTTAAGTGTTCTGCTGGAAGGCTCAGGGTTCGTGATATCATGTCTGATACAAACTTGGTTGAGAGTGAGAGCCCCTGCTCTCACTGGTACACAGCTTGGAGGGTAGGCAGTGCCAACCAGAGAGGAGCTTGCTGCTGCGACCTTAATCTGGAACCAGGGCCAAAAGCTACTCTTGAGCTCTTAAGGGCATTATATTTCAAGAACACACTGTCTATGCCTCTTATTAAATGAAATGAAAGGAAGAGGAACAAGCCTTGCTTAGCCTTGGCTGTGTCTGTCTGTCTTAAAACAGAAGGGAGGGAGGGAGTTTGCTCAGAGTTTGACAGTTGCCTCTCACATAATTAAAAATTGCCACCTTCTTGGCAAGATATTAAGGAAGTGTGTACTCACAAGGAAGAGAGTACTTTTCTTAGAAAAAATATTAATACGTAGAACAATCTGCATACTGTTTTGGCACTTTTTTCCTTCACTCATTTGATTGATGTCTAAAGTGGTGAGTTCTGTATATCTCTAAGTATCTACAGAACAAATCTTCAGGAAGCTATAGTGGATAATGATGCGTAAAGATGCATTTCTAAAGGCCACCTTAAATCTGCTCAGCAGCCTCATTCCCTAGAATGTGCTCCCCACCTCCCCATAGACCTGCTTTCTCATGAGTTCCAAAAATTCATAATCAGCCATATTCAACCTAATTAATGACCAAGCCTAAAGACCACTCCATGAGTTGATGAAGGAAAAGCTACAAAGATTTAAGACCCAAAGGAGTTTTCAATTTTGAAGAAAAAAAAAAAAAGAAAGAAAATCAATACCTAGCTAGCTTTTAACTATTGGTAATTAAAATGGCAATCACTGCAACTAAAGTATGTCACTTTTCAAGATTATACATTTGTATTACACTGTGGGGCTTTCCTCTACCTGAGTGTATATTTGGGGTATTTGGGTACATTTTAACTGAAGTGTGAGCTATTTTTAAAAGTTCCTACATTTGGGTGTTTCCTTCACTTACACATCATATTGTGTATATAACTTTATTTATTCAGGCCCTAAAACACTACACATAGAATTGTACACAGGGCACTAAATCCTTATTTGTTTAAAAAAAGGGAGGGGGCACAGGGTGGAGGAAGTCTGATGTTTTCCATACCTATTCTAGCTAGAATATACTATGATTATAATATAGCCTTTATTTTTTCTTGCTCCTGCCTCCACTTCAATGAAAAGCCAGCAGTAAAAAAGGAAAGAAATCTCAAGTTGCCGCCAGCTCTGAGAGGTCAGAATGGGGAAGAGATTAGGGGGTTACTAAAATGGGAGGAGGGGATTTGACCATGTCAGAAATCTACACCTGCCTCATTTCTTGGTGCTTAAACTAAAAGCTGCCCCTGAAGAAAGGTTATGTTGTTCTGTAATCACTACAGGAGAAGATTCACTCTCCCCTGGTAAAAATTATTTAATTTTCCTAAGTAAGCATTGGAAAGCAATGTTATGACCAATTTCATAAATACTGATAGGTCTCTATAAAATGTTCAAGGCAGTGTACTAGGTACAGAACATCCTAGACAAGACCATCAAAGAGCACTGTTATAAAAGAAATGGCCTTTCTTAAGACCAGTAATGCACTCTCCAGCTACACACACATTCAAACATATTCTAATGGACACTGGGTTCCTGAAGACCAGGGACCATCTTTCCATCTCTGTATCTCCACAACCCAGTACTGGGCTGGCACAAGTTTAAGAGAAGTAATCTTTCAAAGGAAATGAAAGGATAAAAACACAGCCTGTAGTCATCAGCTGCACCAAACCATAGTAGTAGCCCTATTTTAGTTGGGTTTGCCAGTTTGTAACCAGACAGCAATTATTTAAGTGCTTTAATCTCTTAGGGGCATTTTTGTATGAAAAATGAACAAAAACAAGATAAGGCATTTTTTATGACCAGTACTTCTTTGGGGGTGGGGGATGAAGCCACTTAGAAAAGTTTTCCCTGACAAGCCTCAGCCAAAGCAGACAATGTTATTTTTTTTTTTTTAAAGAGGCAGTTATAGGGGACAGGGTGCACAACCCTTTCCGAGTTGAAGCCAACCCAACATGGCCAGATGGCTTCTAACAGACAGAATCAATGGGTCATGGAACTGTTCCCAAAGTGTCCTTCCTTCTCTGTAGAAAAGAGCTAAGAACCCTTTTCTGAGGGTGCCATGTTGCTTGGCTTTCCCACCAGAATGACCCCATCCTCCCATCTCCCATGACTTTATTAAAATAAGAAAAAAAATGCATATACACAAGAGTTAGTAGGACATGGGAACATGGGAAGTTTGTATAATGCCATGAACTTCAATGATTTTTAAATTTTTTAAAATGTAAAATAGTTTATCTTTTATTCTAGCTTACCATTGCTTCCCATTTGTTTTTCCTTCCTTGACTTTTTTTCTCATCTGCCTCCCGCCCAAGGAATCCATATCAACAACTCCTGTGACCAGCTTGATAATGAAACAAGATGGAAATTTTGCAGAAATAAAAAGCATGTTTAAGTATGCAGAGCATATTAAAATACAGACGATACCTCAGTGGGTTTTTTTCCCCTCTACTCCAAAGCTGAGCAGATATAGATTGTTTCTTCCCTCCTTAACCTAAACACCTCTGTGTATATTTGAAGGACTACTGCTCAGCAGGAAGTGTGAAAAATGTCTCTGCTACCTTCAGTGTCACAGTAGGTATGTGGTGGACAGTAAGCTGAACCTAGTGTTTAGAATATTCACTTAACAAGAAATAGCTCTTTACTCTACATATGAAGCCTAAATTTGTTGCTACTACTATGCAGATTCTTTTGAAAGTATTAATAGGGAAATATTTAAAATATCTTTCATCTATTAAAATGTTTATCTTTTTACCAAAACAAAAAACCAGTTTCAGGGCTGGGGATTTAGCTCAGCGGCATAAGTGCCTGCCTTGCAAGTGTGCAGTCATGAGTTTGACCCACACACACACACAAAAAAAATCAGTTCCAGCTAAAAATGTTTTTCAAATTATTGGAGCTACAGAAAAATATGGCAAGAGGTAAAAATAAGTGTTTCTGCTACTACCAACAAGACAGGCCTTCCAATAATATTTACTAAGATCAAAAAAGAAACACCTGAAATGGCAGTAATGGTTACATTTTCTCTATGGGCATTTATTAAGGTCACCTTTCCTTTCCTTTGCAGATCAGTGCCAGCTCTTCTATTTTGGGCACTAACTGCCCTCTAGCAGCTCTTGGAGGCCTTATGTTCTGTAGGACCTAGAACTGAAGTGGTATGAATATAAAGTAATGAGATTGATGTATGCTTTTAAAATACATCTGCACCTTTGTTCATACACACACACACGCGCACGCATACACACACATAGAATATATACATTCATGTGAGTGATGTTCCCCACCAAAGTAGTCACTGGAAAGACCCACATATCTCAGTGATGACCACAATGGAATGACATCTCTGGAATTTCTCTTGGGGAGCTGTTTGGGAACTATGAGCTACACAAGAAAATCGCTCAGGCACCTCATTTATGACTTCAAACCCTCTTATAAACCTATCTTCTTTCCTAGAGGCTTCAAATAGCTTCTGACTACTTTCAAACTTAAATTTTTCTCTCCAGTAACTCCAAAAGATTGAAGATCTGCTCTGAGAAGGTGCTGTAGATACTCCCTTGATCAGTGAGTCTGTTCTGGACTTCAGCATCTGCCTTAGTAAAAGGAGGAGGCTGAAAGACACAACCGTTATGGTCCCTTCCAGTTCTAACATTTTGGAAATGAGTCTATGTCATTAGATGTTTCTACACTTTGAAGACAGTTTCGAAGACAGTTTCAGAAATGTTTTCACCAAAGGCAGCATCACTGGAAAAACTATGCAATATCCTGCGGGGGTACTCTAGGACAGCATACATTGGTATAGATAAATTCTGTAAGGTTTGTTAAAATGCCAGTCACATAAGTGTAGTAAGAATTCATACATACACAGGGAATGCCAGCCCATATGATATTCCCTAAAATCCTATCTTAATCCCTATTCTCAATGAGCCCAGATGGGCAGAAGCACCAAGCACCACCAGGGATGCAAAAGACACATGGTGTCAGCCTCTAAGAAAAATAAACCCCAAAGGTCCATGGGACTGAATTTACCAGCTGCATCCAGCTAGATACCTCGTTTCCATAGTATGGAGTTTCAGCATTGCTCTTTGCCTGACTTCGGGGCAATTTTTTAGGATTTTAGATCAACATTGCAGATAATTATTATCCATGTGGAAAGTAATAATGAAGCCCCACTGTAGTTTGTCTCATAGGCTGGAACCCCTAGGAAAACAGAAGACTGTAAACTGGGGGGAGAGGGCAGAATTGCACAGTACATGTTTATATATCCATCAGTCTTAACTACTTTCATGTAGATTTTGCACTATAGGTATTCAAGCCCGGCCAGCTCTCCTTAGGTACCCCTGTCATGCCCGTGGGTTGCAGTCCATTTGGGTAACCTGTTAGTGTAGAAAATCCATGGGATTTGTTGTCAGGAGACCTAGCAGTCCATTTGGGCTATGTCACTTAGTAGAAAAAACCTGAACATCTGCACTGCAGTTTCATCATCTAAAAATGGGGCTAATACCACTTACAAGTTAGGTCTCGTAGGGAGACCAAGTTAAACAATGTCTATAAATGTGTCCTGCCAACCATACAGCATTAATCATGTTATTGTTTTTAAACAGAATGTAAATTAACTTTCATAGAAGCATATGCTCAACCAATTTAAGCAAGTATTGTTATTTATGATAAGGGGGGGGAAGAGGAACATAATCTATTATTTTGGATCCTCCAAAGTACTAGATTGCTCCACTTCTTTGAAAAAGATGCAATTGATTTTTATCTGCAAGGTTGATTTAAAACAACACCCTGTTGAAAGAAGTCAGGAGGTCATCAGTTTGAGAAGGTATCCCCTCTTTCCTTTACCATTTAACTCTGACCATTATGCTTCTGAATGTGGCCATTTCAAATCTCATTCCAAGTGGGTACTGCCAAATATGGCCCAGAAGCACCCAGAGGGGGTTACTTGGGGGTGAGGAGTGCTTCTGGCTTGGGTCACAAAGAACAGAGATGTAGTTGCCTTGGATTTTGACTACCAAGGTCCTGGAACCTCTCAAAACCATATTATACAACACTTTGCTTTAAAAAGAACCCAAAACAAGAACACTCAACTCTTCAGATAAATGATCAAGACCAAAGACCTCTTTAAAAAAGGGAACACTGTTCATTAAGTGCTACTTGGCCCCAGCCATGCTGCTGGACCGTAAGAGATACTGATCTACACTTCCTTTTCGGCGACTAACTGTCCGCCTCTCATTGTCAAACATGCGCTGCAACTGCAGAGCCAACTGTCGATCTTCTTCCTCCTGCTGCAATTTCTGCTCCATCTCTCGCAGTACTGGGTCTGCTGGGGCCAGCCCCACCTCACTGCTGGTCTGTCGCAGTTTCTTAAGAGAGCCATTTTGTTCCAGGTGCTTGGTCTTACAACGTCTTTTCTGGCCCCGCCGCAAAGAAGGAAGGGATTCCTCACCTAGGCTGTCGACCAGAACACCATTAGCCAGATCAAAGTGATTTAATGTCTTCAGCTGTTTTTTTGTTTTGAGGACCCCACCCAAAGCATTGCTTTTGGGTACCACTGAATTAACCACTGATATTTTCATGGCTGTGCTTATACAGGTTTTGTCTAACTTAACATCTGGGGTTGACCCTGGCCCCGCACGCTGCTCTCCCTCCAAAGAAGTCCCTCGGATTCCCTCTTTGAGTTCTGAGGAACAGGTTTCCAATGAGATCTCACTGTTCTTTTTATCATCATTGCCCTGTTCTGCCTGTGTTTGGCTAACAGATGGGAAATACTCAGGGTCAGTGGGGGTGGGTCCAGTGTATTCAGAAAGCATCTGCCCACTGGGTAGTCTTGTATTTAAAGCCACAAGTGGCTTCTCCTTGCTTGAATGGACAACTTCGGAACTTGGTAAGTCTTCTCCTATTTCAGGGGCCAGGGAGGTGAGAGTGGCTTTGGAAAGGGTCTTTTTGATCTGTCGCTCCTGAAAGATCTGCTCCCACTTTTTGAGGATTCGTGGACTCGCCTCATAAGAAGTCTGCTTCTGCAGGCTTCTGTTCAGGTTGCGAGGTGTTGACTTGATGATAAGGGGACTTAGTACGCGGCCATCAGGAAGTCTCTTGGGAGGAGTACAAGGTGAGCAGACAATGGGCTTGAAATGGTTTAGCTCTTCAGAGATGCTGTCATTGCTCTCAGGGCTGATGGAGCGCTCTGGCTTATGCAGGGAAGCCAAAGATGAGAAGGAGCTGAAGGGCAGACGCTTTTCGATGGTCAAGTCAGGGGCTGAGAGACAGCGGTTGTTCTGAGTGGACAAAAGGACACCAATGATGGGGTTGGAGGCTGGGGTCATGGTTGTGACCTGAAAGAGATTAAAACATTATATATACATATATGTTTTATCTATATAATTCTTTTAGATAGTGGAGGGATTAAGAAGAAAAGGACAAGAAAAGGGAGAAAGAGTAATGTGAGCCTAAGAAATGGGGGAAAAAAAATCCCTAAATTGAAGCACACCATTAGCAGAAACTCCTGCACACTTAAAACAATAGCATTAAAAATCTGAAGTGTTAGCTTTTTCTTTTTATAGTCCCAGGATTGAAACTGGGTCTTTGCACTGAGCCACACCCTCAGCACCCCACCTCTCTTGACACAGAGTCTCCTTAAATTGCCCAGCCTGGGTTTCAACTTGTGATCCTCCTGTCTCAGAGTCACTGAGTGCTGGGATTAAATGGATCTACCACCACACCTGGCTACAACTATTAAAAGGGTTTCTCTAATGGTCCTCACACCACTCCCTTGACTACCAATTTAAACTTTCCTTCACATTTTGTGTAGAATCCTCTGATATAACTAATATGGTGTGCCTAAGAGCCATTCTTCTTCTTCATCTAGAGCAGTCATGTGGCCATGTACAGAGGAAGCTATGAGGTAAGGGCAGAAAGCCTGCCCACCTGTGGCTGAGACGAACCTTGGCTTTTTTGGTTGGAGCTGCTCTGAGTCTGCTTTTCACTCTGTCCTGAGCTGTGTCACTGCAACTCTGACTCCTCTGCACCTTGGAGTTTAGCTTTCTAAAAAAGAATAAAAGAGGAAATAGTCAAAATTAGCCCATGTACTAGTTTAGGAAAAAGATGACAATCTCTTTTGCACATTCTAAGCCACTCACCAAGAAAGACAATTCCCTTGGGCAGCTACAATAGAAAATGAGTTAATTTATTAACAAAACACATTCTAAGAACACACCCTACCTAAAAAAGAAGAGGACATCTGGTTCAAGCTTTTGTTTCCAAAGTAGACTCTGTCTAAATGAGCCAAGGCAATGGCTGTTTTACCCATACTAGAATGATAGGATATTTCACCTTTCTTTTTATTAAATCTCCTTTAAGAACAAAATTTTCTTCATCAGTATATGTGCTACCAAAACAAGCATTAAAATTTTCTTCATCAGGCCTGAATTTCTCCTCAAGAAACCTAAATCAGCCATACAACAAATATTCAGTATTTACAAAAATGCACAGCAGAGCACTGGATCTTTATATAAGGAGTCAAAATTAAGTGTAGTTCCTCTTTTAATGCATTACATTGGAGTTTCTGAAGGCCCAAATCCCAGTGATTTAAGAGACTTCCAGGGCACATTTTTGTCTTATTACATTATGTTCCAACTGAAATCAAACTCCATAGTATCCATATTGCATGCTGAAGTCCACTATATAATAGCATGATAAATGCTATAAAAGATGTATTATTATATATCCAAGTTTCCTCAAATGTTTTCTTCTATGGGATATATGGTTCTAACTATACACTTAAATCTCTGATTCACTGTGAATGTGAAGTTGGGGTTTAACTTTGTATCTAGCTATCTCATCACATATGTGAATCTTACTATGTTAGACTCACATGCAGATAACTATCACCTGCCTCAGAGACTTATAATTCATCTCTTTTTCACCCTTGTTTCCCACCCCTCAATTCTTGGCCACTCTATTCACCAAGTAATTATTACACATTTAATATATGCCAAGCATTCACTGATGGACACTATCCAGGCACTAGCAATAAAGAAAATAATGAGACAATCTAAGTCAGTGGTGGTGAACCTAGGGCATTCTCTCTGTCCACAAGTGAGCCAAGTTTCCCCAGCAGCTGAGCATTAGATAACAGTTGTTTTTCTAAACTAAAACCTCAGTGTTTAGCTTTAATTGCAGTGTTGGCACTTTGTGATCAATAAAAGGGTTTTGGGCACTAGGTCTCTTGAAAGTTTATCACTGGTCTATATCCTCAAGCAATTGAAGTTTGGTGAGGCAGACAAATCAATACAGTAAAGGGGCACAACGAAAAAGAATCCTATGAGCCTGAAATGGCATAAAAAGAATATTATGAAAAATCTGAGGTGGAGTGAGAATAAAATTGGAAAGCTTTTGTATAGCAGGTGCATTTTGATGGATCAGTAAGTATTTGCAATAAGTCTTAGTGAACACACAAACAGTAATTAACTTTCTAGATTTTTTGTTTATTGTTTTTTCTTCTTTGAGATAAGATTTTGGTATGCCAAGATTACAGGCATGTGCCACTAAGCCCAGCTAGAAATTATCTTTCTAGAAGTCATACAAATTGTCAATTGTGTAAGCCACCCTAAAATAAACAGAATTATAGATTAAAATGCTGGTGTTCAACAGTATACATTTTGGACCAGGAGAAAGAGATAAAGAGCAAAAAAGGCAGCATTATTACTTCAAATCTGCAACTGTGTGTGTGTGTGTGTGTGTGTGTGTGTGTGTGTGTGTGTGTGTTTGAGACAAGGTCTCACAATGCAGTTCAGGCTGACCTTGAGCTCTCTTTGTAGCACAGATTGGTTTTGAATTTACAATGATTCTCTTGCTTCAGCCTCCTGAGTGCTGGGATTACAGGTGTGTGCCACCATGCTCATCTTCAAATCTGTAACTTTTGGTGAGATTCCAATGAAGAAACAATTAGGCAATAAGACAAAAAGATGTTCTGATCAACACGAGAAACTTCATAGAGCAGTTCCCTGACAGCTGCTCTGGCAAATACTAAGCTCAATGTTCAGCTTAAGGCTCCTCTAAACTGCTAAGTTCCAAATAGTCTGTAAAGAATTATTTTAATATAATTTTCCCTGATTAAACATGTACTTATGCTGGGCATGGTGGCACATGCCTGTAATTCTAGCACTTGGGTGGCTAAGGCAAGAGGGAGGGTCACTGTGAGTTCTGTGAGTTTAAGGACAACATGGACTAAACAATGAATTTAAGGACAGCCTGGACTACATAGTGAGACCCTGTCTCAAAATCAAAAACAAAAACAAAACCCTGAAACAAAATAAAAGTACTTATTTGATACAAACTTTTGATTACAAGTTTCCAGAGTTCCATTAAAGTTGATTTTCTGTTTTTTTGCCAAAAGGGATGGCGTTCTCAAGTTCCCTACTCTGTCAGTTTTGCTTATTAGGCAAAGTATCTTGAAGATATAAATAAAATACATTTAATACAGATGAGATATAGCACAAGAAGGAGATTTTTATTACCCTGGCACTGCTCTGAATTCCAAGTAGTATTTTTAGGGATATGGAGTGTGAATTCTGACCTAAGTGTCACTAAAATCATGAATGTAAAAATACTGTATAAACCAAACATATTATACAAATAATACTGTATCTCTTGTTACTGTAGCATTTGGTTAGGGGAAGAATATTCAAAATAACAAAACTGATAAATATTCTTAGGGTTAAAAAGAACAATACTGCCTAAAACAGAGGGTAACTTCTTTTTCCTCATTTGTGTACAACTATTTCTGCACTCCCAAACACAAACACAGTACTTAGTACATATATTCAATAAATTTACTAGAAACAAATAAAAATACAAGATGCAGAATGCAGAAATGTCTCTCTCCCTTAAGGAAAGGCGGGGGGAAACTACAGTTACTAGACCTTATTATCTGTCAGGTACTGTGCTAAGTGTTTGGAATATGTTGTGTCTCATTTAATCCACACATATACTCTGAATAAGTATCAGCATCCCCAATTTGTAGACAGAGAAATGAGGGATGTAACCTTCCCTTACATAGCTGAAGCAAATATTTAAACCCACAGCATCTCTAATTCCAAAACCCATGTCTATTACAAAATACTGATCTAACGTTCTGCTCTACTCTGCCATATACTTAAGATACCTATGAAAGCTCTATATGAACACATAATGAACTCATAAGAGAAAGCGGCATTGTCTGAAAGTCAACTGGTTTAAAATTTCCACTACCAAGAAACCAAATGGTTTTCTGGGATATATAATTGGTCTACAGATACTAACAACTACAATGGATCTGACTTATAAAGAAAAGCAGTCAGAATAAACATTTGGAAAGCCAGAAGACTTAATGCTTATGAAACACTGTTTAAAGGGGTTCAAATGATAAAGCATGATTTAAATGTTAGATACCTCACACTCTTGGTTGTTTGTTCACAACTTTGTCTCTCACATATCCATAACACACTAATTTCTTAATCATACCCTGAGGTCTGGAATACCCTGAGGGGATAGGGACACACACACACACACACACACTCCTGAGTGAGACACACATATTTCCTCAGGCCTTGGAGCAGCTGCCATGCCCTCAGAAACGGATGAGATTTTGTTAGAATCCTCCTGTTATATTTTTATGATCTAAAATAGCTACCTTGTCTATACTAGCATTCTTTATTTTTAAATGTATAATTTAATGATTTTTAATAGGTACACATATTTAATCATCACAATAATCAACTTTAGAACCTCAAAACTGAAGCCTGTTCCCTTCAGTTATCACCCCTAAGTTCCTCTACTCCAGTCCTAAACAACTGCTATCCTACTTTATGTCTCATATATTTGTGTACTGTGGACATGCACTAGTACAGTAGCACCTTCTTATTTGTCATTTCACTTTTCAAAATTTCAAGTATTTGTGGTCCAAAAATATTAATTAGAAAATTCCAGAAAGAAAGTTATTATATTTGAAAATGCATAAGTCTCATGCCTTTCAGCTTTACTACTCCGAGTAAACCATCCCTTTGTGCAACCCATTTGTTAGTTACTTTGTACCTTTCTCAGTTATCAGATGAACTGTTGAGAGCACTGTGGTGCCTATGTTCAGGTAATTCATGTAGTAAACTAATGCACATCACAATGCCTATGTCATTCACCTCACTTCAGCTCATCATGTAGGCACTGTCTCTATCCTCTCACTTCATCAGAAGAAGGGTGAGTAACGCACAGTATAACAAGATACTCTAAGAGCAAGAGAAAGGGAGAGAAATCACATTCATATAACTTTTAATACATATTGCTATAATTATTTTCTTTTATGATTATTAATCTCTCACTATGCCTAATTTATAAACTGACTTTATCACAGATATATATGTATAGGGAAAAAAACAGCAGATAGAGCACTCAGCTCTATCCATGAGTTTAAGCATTCATTGTGGGTCCTGGAATTTACCCCCAATAGTTAAATGGGGAGTACTATACTCTTTTGTGGATAAATAGGAATACTTTTGTTTTCATAGCTCTTTTGACAACAACCTAGCGTAATGCAAAAGGATTTGCATCTTCTTAAACAGCAGTATAGCTATATAGCATTTTACCTCATTATGTTCTGGAACAAGTTAGGGTATAAATGATTTTAAAAACAGAAGGAAAGTAATCTTTGGTTGCAAAAGCAGATCAAGACAAAGATTCAAATACAGGGGCTTTTTTACAGGGTCCCAATTCTATTTCTGTCATTCTACTGAGTTGAAAGGTTCTTAGGTGAATTAATTTGTGTGTGTTTAGTTAGGGAGGGAGTTTATTGAACAGTGGTCTCAGAATCAGCATATCTGGGTTAGGATGCAGGAAGTAGAGCAGGACAGAGGACATGGGGAACTAAACTACAATACACTTGTGACAGAGGCCTCAGCCTATCCCACAAGTTGTTCTGGAGCTAAACTGGTTACTTTACCTCTTTGAACTATACTTTCCTTAGATATAAAATGGGAGTATTAAAAGTTTGCAGGATTAACAGTTAAGTGAAATGAGGTAAGAAATAACAAACAACCTCCATGTTACACACGTGAAACAAAAGGAGGACAACTATTTCACTCCAAATCACACTGATACTTCCTCTCCTAGGATAGGCCTAGCCTCTCTAGCTTTGCTTCTGTTCATCAATTGTATAGATAGTTCTCCAATATTATACCACTTATGTGTCAGCCTGGTTTCTGTTACTTGTGAACTTTTGTATTCCACTTGTTCATTTAAAGGAAGAGGAATATATTTCTTAGGGGATCTGCATTTTTAATTCATTCCAACACTGTCTAGGCTTCATTTAGCATCACTGAACCTTTGCCAGTCAGCCTCGATCTCTACTCTTATACACACAACTTGAAGAAAGCACAGCTACTATGGATCTCTTAATGTGCCACACTCTGAATCACAAACTCTGGCTTATAGTATCTAGACATTAGAAATCAAAATTATGTAACCATGACTAATTTCTGCTGAGTGGGACACAAATTTTTCTTTATAGAATCTATAGCATAAGATATTGCTAATATATAGATGGCTAATAACTTTACAATATAAAAGTTTTTTTGACATAGTTACTAGCCCTAGCTCTAGCCCACAACCCTGCTGCCATGAAATGCATCACTAACACAACTGTGACAAGGGCCACCACAATCACTGAATATTTTCCATGACAAAAGCTGTCACTGCTATTAGAACCACTGTGACCTCTCTGTCTAGATAAATCACTTCAATAGAGCTTTCCTTACTTCATAGCCATAGCCATACACAATATAGTATTTCTGCACAATGGTAGTATTCAGTGGTGGTTATCAAAGGTCACAAAGCAAAGGGCCTCTTTTTGGCATTGCCTTGGTCAGTCATGATTTCAATAACTTCAAGTTTTCCTTACTGTTCAAAAAATCTCTTAGGCGATGTTCTTAAGTATCCTTTTCACAGTTAAGAGGGCACCTGGTTGGAGAATCCTCTTGACACAGCACTCTTTGGATCTCTCATTACTACACAGTCTAAGAATGTTCCGCTTTACCCACAATGGCTCCTCAGAGTTTTATCAGCTATTTTAAAGCTGAATCCTCTGGAGCTTCCACAGTTGTCCAGGCTTTTGAGAGACTCTTAGACATGATGGCATGGGGAGAGAGATTAAAGATCCTTCCCAGGGTGTCCATAGACAGAAAGGACCCAATTAATTGTTTTAATAATGTTAATAATTCAGTTCATCCAACCTTGAGTAGAAGAAGATGAACCCTGAAATACAGATTTCACAAATACTTCTTTCCTTTTTTCCCCCTTTGAAGATAGGAGTGCTTTACCACTAAGCTGTATCTCCAGCCCTTTTATTTTTTATTTTGAGACAGGGTCTTGCTAAGTTGCCCAAGCCAGGCTCAACCTTGCAGTCCTTCTGTTTCAACTCTTTCAAACAGCTGAAACTAGAGGTGTAAACCCTGTACCAAACCACAAACATTGCTCAACAGTAAAGTCTTAAGTTAAAGTTTTCCTACTGATTAGTCAGTGACAAAGAGTATGGCAAGGTTGGGCTAACAGAAGAAAAAGAATATATATAAAAAATTCCAAAGACATAAATAACCAAAAGCACAATCTCTGTCTAGGCTTTGCAATTTTGTCCATTTGAGAAAAATTTGCAAGGCATTTTAAGTAAAGACAAATCTGCTACCCTTCTCTAAAAGAGAAAACCCATTTCCCACTTCTTTGTACCTTTTCCACCTCCCCGAAAGCAGCTACAGTAAATACCCTTGTTCGCCCAGTCCCTTTTGGTTCACACTAACAAATCAAAGAACCCTGACTGAATTAGTTTCTTACCCTGCCAGGAAAGCTATAGAGTACGAGTTGTTCTTGGAAACAAATGCTGAGCGATGTGGCTGTGTCATCGGGCCTCGAGAAGGTTCTTCATTCTCTGAATCTGAGAGGCGGGCAAGGCACTGGGAGGGAGATAAAGGAGATAAGATTGTCTGTTTGGAGTTCTTAAGGAATCTCCCCTTGCTATAGGTTCAAATCTCTAAGATACTGGTCTTAAATTCCATCTAAGTTACTAAATGCCTCCCGGAGATCCCAGCATCAAATGTAACTCAAATTCAGAATAACCAAAACAAATTTTTCACTATTTTTCTTCTCTAGGCTCTACTACTAACCCTCTAGAGACCTCAATCTCATCTATGACTGTTACTTCCTTTGCTTCTAAGTCATAACAATGGTATAGAAGTTTTGGGTACTCCAATATTTCTAAATATTTACTTCATTTCTTCTGTCAGTCCCATTAAAACAGAGATTTATCAAGTAGACTCTGTCAAGTAGACTCTGAGAACTTAATTTGTCAAGTAGACTCTGAGAACTTAATTTGCCTATCACCACAGAGTTAATAGGTGGCTAAAACTTTTTGATTCTTAAATTCAGAGCATCAATCTTCAAATCATTTCCATGCTATTTCCACTCTACTCTATTCTGCTCCTAAAATGTCTCTCAGATCTGAGGCTTCCCTTTTATATTCATTAGCAGTGCCTTACCTGAGAGCCTTATTACTTTCTCTTTCAACTACTGCAATAATCTATTTACTGGCCTCATTTTCTTCAGAAAATTTTCCCCTTCAAATACTGTATTTTCTGTTCTACCAAGAATGACCTTCCCAACACAGGAAGAGAATTGTCTTGCTGCCTTGCTTAACTGTTGGTGACTCTAGGAACAAGCCTGAATACCTCAGCCTGATACAACCATCTTCACAAAATAGACCCAATCTTTTACGACTTTTCTCCCACCAGTTCCTACATACAGAATTTGAGCTCTGGTACAAGCAGACTACTTTTCACTTGCTACATGTACCTTAGTCTTTCAAAGCCTCTATTCTTTTGAACATGCTATTCCCTTTGCCTTAAACTTCCCATATGCATTCTCTGCATATGAACTACACATCAGCTTTTCACAATCATCCTAGAAGGTCATATCCTCTGTGAAGGCTTCAAAATTCTCCTGCAGGTATTTTTTTCTATCTCATCTATACCCATTCATTTATCTCCATTTTCATTCAGAGTTCCTTTTTAGAGTTTTCAATTTATGTCCAAAATTCCAAACTCAAACTCTATTTCTTTATATACACATTTTACACAATGAGAATGAGAATCTTTTTCTATTCATGGGTAGCAACTAATCACACTAAACTGTAACTTTTTATTTATTTAGGAGTTTATCTTCTTTACTGAACAATAAAGTTTGCAAGAGCAAGTGAAATTTTTTAAAAACTTCCTTTTTGGATAAACAAAAATGTCTAATGATTGATTGGTTATCTAATGATTAAATAATTAACAAAATGATAGCTGAAGACATGGATTATGAGGTATCACATAGGTTAGAATACACTCTTTAAATGTTTTGTTATTCTATAATCCAATACACACATACCCTACATTTCCTAACAGTTGGCATTTGAGAGAAGAGTTGAGGATTACAATTTACAGAGAAACTTTACAATTTGCTTAGGTGTGATTCCTTAGAGAACTTTACTGTACAAAATATTTGTTGAAAAACTTCAATAGCATTAATACATTAACAAATTTTACATAATACTGTCTTCTCAATTCCATGAAAAAGAAAAACTTTTAATATTAGTAGATCCAACAGAATATAAATAATGGCAATTTCTATCTACTTTGGCCTTTCTTCATAATCAACTCAGTACCAAGCAAAAGACTATTTAAATCTCAATGATATTTAACTATCATTGTCATTGGAGGTTAGCTACTTTATCTTCCTATCTTTCTCAGTTTCCTCATCTATAAAATAAAGATTGCTCTACTATAAAGGTTCTGATAAGCAGTAAAAGCACCTATTACTTTAGCTAACAATACTCAGAAAAAAAGTTTTACTTTTCTTAATTTAAATACTATTATTCTATTAAGAAAAAAATTATAATAAACATTTGCCAAGATCCTTTTAATTGTTGAAAACATTTCCCTTTCATCTTTCATCTTGGATAAAAATAAATCTATAGCACTATGGATCTTAAAATGGACAAAGCATGCCTAAATGGGATCCCTGAAGTGACGTTTGAAAAAATTACTGTACCTAAAAAAATTTAAGGAATAACACCCAGAGTAAGCAAGCAGTGAAGAAATTAGTTTAGTGTTCTCATGTACCACTGGAAAAAATATAATTATAAACAAACCTGGGGGACAACTGAGTAATAAAAACATTTAAAAGAATACTTCCAGCCATGCATGGTGGCACACTCCTGTAATCCCAGCACTGGGGAACCGAGAGGTAGAAGACAGTCCTTTGACATGATCATTTGACTTTTAGTAATCTATTCCTAAGGAATTAATAGGGCAGGTGTATTTTATCACTGGTGGTTAATATAGTAAAATATCAACAGGAGATTAATTAGTTAAATAAATTCTATAGTCAAGAATACTAGGTGACCACTAAATAATGATGTGAATTCTTTATTTATAGGGAAAGACATCCACAACATACAGTTAACTAAAAACAGGTTAGAAAAGAAAAGAAAGAAAAATAACATAATGTACATGTAATGCACTTAGAAAAGAGGTCTGGAAGGATATTTACCAAATGTTTATACAGGGACTTCTAGGTATGTAGGATAAGTAATTTTTCACTTTTGCTTTACAATCTTTGACATATCTGTAACAGTTTTACTGAATTGTTTTCCAACAACTCATACTATTATTGGATTAACTACAAAACAACAAGTTGTAATAAACATGCCCATCTTATTTCCATTCTGTAAAAAAAAGAACAGATGATAGCCTCTGCTTCTAGAATAAGCTCTTTCCTCCCTCCATTAAAGTTTCATTTCACAAAAATGTATAAAAATGTGATATGCAAGATACTACAGTAGATTTTTAAAAGGTTACACGTTTCAACAAATTTACAATCTCATATGCACAAACTCAACAATAAACCATAAAAGAGAATGAAATGTGTTCTGTGACAGTTGTAAAGTGTGAGGGGTGAAGAAGGGAGAGTGGATGACAGGAGGAGAAACAAGCAAGCAATTCCTATAGGGTGTATGAAGATAACAGCTTTTGATCTCAACAGAGAGTCAAATAGCCTTTCAATGGGAAGCTGCGGAAAATGCCCACCGCGGAGGAAAAGCTCAGAGTATGTAATTTTAGGAAATCACACAGCTTTACTCCCTAGAATTTTGGGGTATAAGCTAGGCTGTAAAGATAAGAATCCTTCTAGCTGGTTTTGCATTAGGACCACTGGGATCCCAATCTGGATGTAGCTGTGGCTAAACTAAATGAAATTATTTGCTCAACAATAAAAAATTAAACAAAAGAACATTCTTTAAACAAAAACTAAGCAAAAGAACTTAAAGCAAAATTAGGATCATTTAAAAGGCCTCAAAAATACAAAAGCAAGTCAGGCATGGTGGCATATGCCTGTAATCTCACTAATCTGGGAGACTGCCAGTTTGAACCCAGCCTGGGAGACAGCAACTTAATGAGGTTCTGTTTCAAAAAATAAATAAATAAATAAATGCTGAGGATAGGCTTAATTCCAGTACCACCAAAAAAAAAAAAAAAAAAAAAGAACACACACACACACACACACGAACGCATGCACGCACGTGCACACACACACACACACACAGAGAGAGAGAGGGAGAGGAAGAGGGAAGATAACCTGTAATATAACAAGCCTGAATCACAGTATTTTAAAAGATATGACTCTGAAGATATGTCCAATCCAATATGATTTACTAAAGAAACAAGGGTCAATTGTAATTGTCCATCCATTTGAGAGTAATTAGTGGATCTTCCAAAGGTGCTTTCTTATATAAATTAAATACAAAAATTATACTCTTTGCCATTAATTTACTTGATAAGTATGAAAAAATTCTGGTAAGATTAGATCCAATTAAAATATTAGTCTAATTAGATTAAGTTAGACCAAATATCTAATACTGAGGACATACTTTTTAGATTAAGCACTGTTCTGCTTAGGGAAAGGAAAATAAACACTTTAAGGACATCTAGTTGAAGATAAGAGATGTATCAAACTCAAATGTCAAAGATTGATATGTAAGTCAAAATGACAATATACATACAGCACACGTAGTATACTACACTAGGTTCCTCTGCCTGGTTCCCTTAATCTTTCCACAAGTCTCAAAGTCTCACTCAAAAATTATTTTCCCCAGCTCTCTGCTGGATGCTAAGTTCTTAACTATTCTTGAGTTACACAGCTGATGACAGTTACTGGTCTCACAGTTCACCAACACAGGACTTTCGGACCCTTGTCACCCTGAACTAACTGCTGATTTTTGAGGCAGATGTCCATCAAAAAGGTGACTACTTACATGTTCCAGATTTGTTTTTACTGCTAATGGCTCATCTCTTTTTTTCTGTTCATCCATTTTTTTCTTCCCTGTTTCTGTATCTTCTGGTAACAGCTTGTGAATTTGATCTTCAGAGGTTTTCTCCTCTTGTAACTTTTCTTCTCTCAGCTAAAATATATAAATTACAGAGAGAATAGTGTTAGGCAGTTCTAAACTTAAAAACTATTTCACCCTGTAGTTTAGAACAAACATCACATGGCAGTTTTAAGACTGTTTTTCTTATTAGAGATGGTCCTCCTGAATCTGCATTTAGTTGGCTCTTACCAAACATGTATTTTATAGCTTAAAATGTAACTGCTCTGCATTCTTTTTAAAAATGCTTATTTATATAGACCAAAAACAGCTAAGTCTAAAAACTCTCATTATTTCCACAAGCCAAATGCAACTGCACTGGACTAGGAGAGAGCAGAAATGGCCAGAGAAACTGCATTAGCTCTCACAAACAACAACACAGTTTCAATGTCTGATGACATTTCTGATTGTCACAAACAGGCAAGTCAGGTGCTACCAGCATTTACTTAGTGCACAGAGGCAAGAGATTGCTGCTAAATATCCTAGATACCTAAGATAGCCCCTCGGCATGTATGTGTATATATGTATTTATATAAATACATGCTATTTTGAAAAAAAATATTAAATTTTCTGAGTTTTTTTGTATTTAGTATTGTTCACATACTGCATTCTATAGTTAGAATGTATCCTTTTGTCTCCCTTTTCTCTTTTTTTGACAGTCTTGCTATGTAGTACAAGCTGGCTTCAAATGTGTGATCCTCTTACCATATAAGTGTTATCAATAATTTTTATTACTACTAACAAAGTTTTTGACAGAGGACTTTTGTTACTAGCAAAACTACCTCTTCAGGGCCAGGGATATAGGTCAGTGGCACATGGCTGCCTGGCAAACACAAGGTCGTGAATTCGATTCTTAGTATCAGAAAAAAAAAATCTACCTCTTCATTGCAGGATTGTACAACCTGAATCAATTCCCATGATTGGGGAGGGAGAAAGGGAGGAAAGGAGGAAGGGAGAAAAGGAGGAAGGGAGAAAAAGATAAGTCCATAGCTGCTGCTTACTGAATTCTTAAGTTCCAGGTATTAGATTTATAAAGCTTATCATCTCATTTAAACCTTAAAGATTCTGTATGTACTTATCACCACTTTATAGGCATGAAAATCATGGCTCAGTGGTTATTTCTGAAAGTCACAGAGATTAAATACTGAAGAGCCTGGATTTTAAAGCAAAACTGTGGCTTCAGATTCTGGGTTCTCAACTTTCAAGCTACTGACATTTTAGGCTAGATAGTTCCACTGGGGCCTAACACAGTCTGAGAAGATGGCTTATGCATAAATACTTTCTTGGAGAGCAGGAGTTAAGAGCCAAGTGGCATAACAGAGGAAAGAGCCAATACAAAGCAGTGCAACATTTGGCCCAGCAGTTAAGGGACAATGTGAAAAACTGTAAGTTCCAGTTGGTCTTCATACTCAAATTCATTCTTATACCTGGGGATTGTTAGCCTTTTATCCATTCTAGAGGATACTGCATGAAGAGATGTTTCTATGGTTTTAATAGTGTTTCCTTGTTGGTCAATTATGTTAACTGTCTTTTCATGTACTTACTGGTGTATCTTCTTTTGTGCAGTGTCTATTTATTTACTTACTATCTTATCTGTAAGTACAAGAGTTCTTGACATATTCTGGATACAAGTCCATCATTAGAGATACATTTTGCGAATATTTTTCCCAGTCTTTGCTCTATTTATTTACTTAATGACAGGTATCCTTAGAGAAGATGTTTTTAACTTCGATAATGGCCAGTATGCCACATTTTTCTTTTCATGAGTAAGAAGTCTTTTTCAAAGTATGTCTGAAAAGTCTCTTTGTCTAGAAAATCTTTGCCTATCCCAACATCAATTTTTTTTCTTGTTTTCTGCATAACTTTAGCTTTTAATCTTTTGAATCACTTTTTAATATGTGATACAAAGCACAGATCAAGATTTACTTATTCAGAATGTTTATTCTAGCACCACTGTCAAAAGCCCTTTGATCACCAAATTACTTTTATTCTTTCTCAACACTAACTTACTATTGTTATGGAATGCATGTCCTCCCCCAAAGCTTGTATTTTGAAACTCTCACTCCCAGTGTGATATTATTAGGAGGCTGCACAATTAGGTCAGGAGGATGGAGTCCTCATGATGGAATGAATGCTCTTATAAGAAGGGATAGAGAGTCTGCTTCTTCTTTTCTCCTTTCTACCATGTGAGGAGACAAGACAAGTTTCAACAAACTAGAAGAGGGCTCCCAATCAACAAAAAATCTGTACTTTGGACTTCCCAGCCTCTATCACTGTGAGAAATAAATATCTGGTGTTTCCCAGTCTATAGTGTTCATTTATAGTAACCTGAGCTGATCCACACAATGATATGTGAATATTTCAAAACCTATATTCTGTCCCACTGGTTGATATGTCTTTTCATTATGCCAGTATCATATTCTCTTGATGACTATACCAATACAGTAAATCTTAAAATCTAATAATAAAGCCCTATAGTAGTAGCAATCATTACTTTCAAACATAATCTTCCATATAGAAAATTTACTAGACTTGGCCAGGCATGGTGCATGCCTATAATTCCAGCACTAGGGAGGCTGAGGCAGGAGGATTGCTCTGAGTTTGAGGCCATTTTGGGCTACAAAGTGAGTTCAAAGCCTGAACTGCATAATGAAACCCCGTCTCAAAAAGACAAAAAAAGGAAAAAAAATATTTACTAGATTCTATAAAAAAGGTACTGGAACTACTAAATGAGTTTAAGAAGGCTACAGAACAAAATATCAAAATATAAAAATTATATTCCTACATGTTTGCATCAAAAAATTAAAAATTAGAATTTTTAAAGTACCATTTATAATACTAAAACATAGATTAAAATACTTATAAAAACTCTAACCAAAGAGCTGGCACTTTTTCTGTCCTTTGGAAACAGTTTTATTATGCAGTTCAGGATGGCTTTGCACTCACTTTAGGCTGGCCTTGAATTCAGTAATTCTTCTGCCTTAGCTTCCTGAGTATTGGCATGTGCCTCCATGCCAACCCTTTTGTTTTTAACTTAATATTTCAGAATTTTACTCTGACAAAAGATGTACAAACTGAAAACTATAAAATACTGCTGATAAAAATTAAAAAATAAACACAACATATCATTTTTTAGGACATACCATTTTGATGGATCCAAATACTATTAATAATTCAATTCTCCCCAAATTAACCTACAGATTTAATGCACTCTCAATCAAAAGTCTACCAATGTTTTTTGGCATGTTACAAAATTTACATGGATAATACAGGAACCAAGAGTAGCCAAAACAACTATACAGAACAAAACTGGAAGCCTAACACCAGCAGACTTTAAAGCATTAAAACTACAATAACTAAAGCAGTATGAGATTGGCATAAAATAAACAGATCCAATAGTACAAACAGAATGCAGAGTCTAGGAATGAAACCAGTTTTGATAAAGATGCAGACAACTGAGTAAAGAAAGTACAGTTTTTTCAACAAATGGTTAGAATAACTAAGATATTCACATGAATTCTACACTACATACAAATAAACAGTAACTCAAACATAAAATGGACCTAAACATAAAATCTGAAACTACACTACTTCCAGAGGAAAGGAAAAGAAGAAAATCTTTGTAACCTTAGGCTGGTTAAAGATTTGTGAGCTATAACACTAACAGCACAAAAGGAAAAAAATATATATATTAACTACAGTTCATCCCAAGTAAAACCTCTGCTCTTCAAAAAGATTCTATTGCAGTGATACATACACATCTATGCTTCTAGCAGCAGAATTCTTAACAATTACATCCTGGAAGGGGTCTATATGTCCATCAACAGATGAATGGATAAAGTATGATAGTTACACACAATGGAGTATTATAAGTCATTTTTTGATACTGAATTTTGATAGATCTTTATATAGTCTGGATACAAGTTCTTTATCAGTCATATGTGTTACAAGTATTTTTCTCTTAGTCTTTATCTTATTTTTCATTTTTATGGAATTTTTTATGATTAAGTCACAGAAATTTATTATCAATCTCAATGAATTACTGTCTTATGTTTTTCAGTAAAGAAAGATAAACTTGAGCCATCTGTACAAAAATGGATGTATTTGGAGACCATAATGTTAAGTGAAATAAACAAGACACACAAGCTTAAATATCAATGGTTTCTCTTCTATGAGAAACCCAAAGTATAAAGAAAAAGCAAAATAAAAGATAATAGAAAGTAGAGAGATGGATCTTTCTCAGAACAGAAAGGGATTAAGAGATGGAGGAAGGGGGAAAGGAAAAAGGATGAAAAAAAGGAATTAAGACATGTTGTGTACATGTATCAACTCCACACAAAGGATGTAAACTTTATGTACTACAAACATGTACTAATAAAAAAAAATCACTGAAAAAAAATTTTTCTCTATTCATCCAAATTTACTCTTTTAATTTTTTACAACTTTATTGAGGCATATTTTACACATCACATAATTCATGTATTTCAAGAGTATGTATAATTCAGTGATTTCTAGTAAATTTATAAAGTTGTAGAACACATCATAAATCAGTTTTAGAAATCATACTCCAATGAAATTCTTTGTGTCTATTTACTGTTATTTGCTATTCCTACTACTCCATGGTCCAATGAACCACTAATCTACCCAGCTCTGAACATTTGTCTGTTCTGGACATTTTCTATAGTAGGATCATATAATATATGGTTTTCAGGCAAGCAACAGTTAAGGAGAAGACTGGCCTGCCTTGGAGCCTGCTGTTGGTGTTGGATGTGAGGCCTAAGGTAACTAAGGAAACACCTGGGGAGAAAAGGGAATGCCCACCTGGAGCCAGCACTTCAAGGACTAAATCCACTTTCTGAGTTAAACCTCAGCCTATGAGCAGGATGCCCAGATCTAAGTCCAATGGGAAAGGTAACTAGGTAATTTAGCTTATAGACTATAAGTCCCCAGTATGTGCCCAGTGGTCTTCTGCAACCCTTGGCCTGATCCCCAACCCTAATGACCAGGTCACTAACTATGCAGACTTGACCCGCTGTGAGCTTTGGTCGCCATCCAGGACAGTTCCTTTAAGTGTCATAAAAGGTCAAAACCTCCATTACCCCACAAAAGGGCAAAGTAGACACATATAGATAGGAGTCACACCTCAGATCAAATCTTTACTCCCACCCCAAACCTTAAAGTTTAAAACCCTCGACACCAAGCCCCCTCAATGTTGTAAGCTCTTCTTACTGGTCTGCTCGCAGACCTTTTCTACTCTATGGTATCCTGCTCAATTGTTTGTTTAGGACATCAAGAACCTAACAAGATTGCCCACCCAGTAACAGTTTCTTCTATCTGGCTCATTTCACTTTGTATCTTCTTGAAAATCATCCATTCAGTACTATGTACTACCATATATGAATACTTCATTCCTTTTTATTGTTGAATAATATTCCTTTATATGAATATGCAAGGTAAGTGTCCTTAGATTTTTTTACTTAGATTTCTATTTTTTAGGTTATATGCACATAGGATAACTTGAGTACCTGGGCTGGGAGAGGGGGATCCATAGCTAACTTTTATTCAACCCAAGTAACACAGGCATGAGTGTGTCTCCAACCCAACCCGATTTAAACAGAGTATAATTGTCATAGCTTCACTTAACAACCTCATAACATTAGCTCATTTAAAATGACTGTTCTGTCCTTCTTTCCTAACAAGGACAAAAGCAGTTTCTTGAGGATTCTTTCCATTCTAGTTCTCTTACTATGCTGGTGCTTTACTTCCTTTTTCTACTTCTAACTCTTTGTTTACTCTTAAAGATCATTTTCAAACTGGCTGCTTTAAAATTTTCACATTCTCAGTTTCTGAAAAGACATATTAGAAATAAATAGTCACAAATTCTGAAAGATTAAGAATCTGAGATTCTTTTGATGTGATCCCTGCAGTTTCTTTCTGTATAGACATTGTTTTGTAAATGATTTTAAACCTCACTATATCAATATGAAAGAATCACAAAGCCCCAAGTCAACATTTAACACCCTCATCAAAAAGGGAATGTCAATCAGTATACAATAATTAATTATACAGTTTTCCATTATCTTTTCCCTTTAACATGATCTTGTTAATACAAATTTTTCATTCAGTATTGTACAAGATGCACAGTATTATTATCATCTCATTTTTGGTTTATGATAATGCCTGATTCAGATTAAGGGATAATTTATCTTTACAAAATATTAAATATCCACATGTAGAATTATTCCCTAATCAATTGTAAAGCTATTGTATTTGATTACTATTAATACCTGCAGTGGTAGTGCAGGAAGAGGGCTAAGGGAGAATGATACAAATCCAGCAACATATGAAGTGTGATAGATATATGGAGTGAATTTTTTTAATGTATTACACTAAAAGACACACAGCTATTACTCCTCAAAGTCTTCCACCTCTTTTTGAACACACTTATCCTACTATTCTTGCCACTTTTGGTAGCAGCTGTGAAAGTTCTTTTTCCTCAAAAATATGGTGAATGCTGCTGCTAAGTGCCATCCAGAGAAAGACAGGCTCATAAAACATTACAGTGTGTTCTCAACCACTTTATCCACTGGTACTGAGTGACTTCTAGGCTAGCCTCAAAGTAAACATGACTGTGAAAGGTAAATATTTTGAATAGATGGAAGACACTAAGGCAGCAATGCCAGTGTAACTAAAGAAACTCATGAGAAAGAACTTCCATAACTGCTTTAGAAAGGGGCAAGAACAATGGGATAAATGTGTCTAAGTGTGTCTGAAGGGGAGTATTCTGAGGAGAACTAACAACAATGTGTCTTTAGCTGTAATAGTTTTTTTGGTTGTTGTTTTTGTTTTTTGTCTTTTTGAGACAGGGTCTCACTATGCAGTTCAGGATGGCCTTGAACTCACTTTGTAGCCCAGGCAACAAACAATCCTTCTGCCCCAGCCTCCCAAATGCTGGGATTACAGGCGTGAGCCACAGTAAGACAGTTTTTAAAATTTAAATATTCACTGTATGTTGACCATACCTCAAACTTCTTTTTCCTAAAGTTTTTGAAGCCTTACTTCTGTAGATGAGTCCCAGATAATTAATTTGAAAAAGACAAAAATAAGATTATGTGAACAAAGCTAAAATCTTCCTATGGCAAATAGCAAAATTTTCTGATTAGGAAATTATGTTATCACCCCTTATTCACCTCCAATACAGTTCTGCTGGAGTACTTTTTAATACAGTGAAAGCAATAAAAGATAATATTATCTACATTTCATTGAAGTAACCTTTCAAAATAAGAAAATACAAGCAATTATTACCAAAGCCACTTGTTAAATGTATCAAAAATCCTTTATTAGTGGCTAGTTATTATAACTGGTTCTTAAAGTTTACTTCTGTTATAATTCTCACTCTAACTGGGCTGCTATACATACAGTACAACATAGGCTAAAGACACACAGGTTATGCATTGTAAATTTTTCAAAATCCAATAAGTTACAATTATTTCAATTTACTTTAAGAAATTAAATATCATGATAATATGCATACTCTACCTTTCTCAGGCATTCATATTCCTCACGATGTTCCCCAGGCTTGCTCAATTTGATTGGTGCTCTGAATATAAACTCTGGAGGAAAAGGAAAATAATTTTTAACAAGACAATATAAACATCAAGACCATGTCCTCTTTACAAGTAACATTAAAAACTGTGGTCATCTTGATTTGAACATTCATTCACTCATTTAACAAGTGTATTAAAAGTTACAAATCAGGCACTGTTCTAAGTACTGGATGAGGTACTGAACAAATACGGTTCTTACTCTTGGTGCTTTATAATCTCAGGGAGTGAACAGACAACAACGAATGTTTATACATACTAAAAGTTGTGGCAATAAATGCTATAGGAAGAAAATAAATGTAGGGTGAAAGGAAAACCTTATTTGATATAGGGGAACCTTATTTTATATAAGGTGGGCTGGTAAGGGATCATTGATCAAGTAATATGTACATTAAAACACCCCAGGGAAAAACTATATTTAAAGCTCTTAATTCAATGATACTATGTAACATTTTAAATGAGCTCAAGTTTTAATCGTAATACTGTATTTTTCTACTTTCAACACTACTAAAGCATTTTCCTATATATAACCTGTGTATAATCTTGTATCTTGTATATGTTTTCAGTATATAACTTGATCTTTTTAATCCTAAAAGCCTTCAGTGATTTTGACTTATCTACAGAGTAGTCAAAATTCTTCAGTATGATTTTCAAGGTCCTCCAGAGACTGACCATTTGAACTTTCTAAAACTTTTTCTCTCTCAACCTTTGACTGTCTAGCCACAAAATACACATATGCCATATATTTTTAAATGCTGTTTTCTCAGCCAACATTCTGTCTTCTCCCCTTCTTTCTATATATTTTTAAATCTAAGATATCAGGTCTATAGAAAGCACATAAGACATATTCATTATATAAATGGATGATAAAAACTTAGAACAGGAATAAAAGCCTTAGATCTCATCAGAAAGGAGAAAATACACACTTCTGCTTCCCTAAATGTACATGACACTTCTTTATATCCTCTCTATATATTTAGTAGTCTAAATATAGTAGTAAATTGAAAACTTACTGATAACTACAATCCCTTGAGGTTTGACAAATGTTCTAGAAAAGTAAGCATTTCAAAAGGTTGCTTTTTGACTTTTTGCCCTTTTTTTAGTTGTCTCAAATATTTTACAAAGATACAAGAATGTTGAAGATACTTGCATGCAGTAATTAACGTAGATACAAAAAAAAAAGAATACTCAGTAGCTTAAAACTCTACCAAGTACTAAAGAATGGTTAGATCCTGAGTTTGAAAGACAAACATTCTATGACCTTCACTAACTTAAAAAAAATTACTATTTTTGCCATATCCTTTAAGCACACTTCCAATTACAAACAAATAGTATTTAAAATTTGATAGTGTAACAAAAAGGAGGGGGAGGCGAAAACAGAATCTTAAAGCAAAAACAGTACTTCGAATGCATTTACTGAAAACCTATTATACGCAAGATTCTTTACATACATTTTCTCAATGAATTTTTGCAGAAACTTTATAAGGTAAGTACTATACTTGTACCCATTTTGCAATAAGGAAACTGAGGGGTTAAATGACTTGTTCAAGGTTACAAAACTAGTGTCTGACAAAGCAAGGAGAAAAGCTCTGATAGGAATAAAGAAGAAAATTATACAATGATTTTTTAAAAAGGCAACCAACTGGAGTTCAGCCAAATCTATCTCCCCTACTACAAACTCCCACTGCAGTAACTTCTCTTGAAAGTCCTCCTTACTATAGTTTTTTTAAAAAATCATTCATTTGTATGAACCTATACCACAGTAAAACAATTATAAGGAGAAATTAATTCAAAATTACAGCAAGAAATTTTAACATACCACAACTTTAAAAGATTAGGCAAATAAAAAGGCAGTGAATATGTAGAAAAAGTTCACAATAAAATTAATTTTTTTTAAGACAGGATAATGTAGTCCAGGTTGGCCGTGAACTCATGGTAATCCTCCTGCCTCAGCCTCCTGAGTGCTGAGATTACAGACATGTACCACTGTGCCTAAAATTCTTAATCATATATATCCATATATGTATACACCCTATGAATAAGGCAAACAAGGAATAATTTAAAACCAACTAGGTTTCAAGTTGTTCAAAGAACTCATACTACACCAACTTTGCTCTTGATTCGGGCTGCCATTTTGTAAGCCTAATTTTCTACTTGTCTGGTGACTATGTTACCCATATTCTTTCTTAAAAAATTTCTTTTCTGCTCAAACTTGGCATGGTAGATCTCTGTTTATTCCAAGTAACAATCTTGGTTGATTCAGTTTTTTATGTTGTACTTTGAAATGACCAGTAAACCAATACATAGTAAAACTGGTTAAGAAAAACAGTCAGAGTCAAAGGGAGGAAGCGAGGGGAGAGAAAGAGAGAATAAAATAATACTCATAATGAAAAAGAGAATGTAAATATAGATATCAGACATGCATTCAAATCTCTAGAGACTACTAAAACAACCAACTGGTGTTCAGCCAATAACAGTATATATATATATATATATATATATATATATATATATATATATATATAAAACTTTTCATATATTTCATGTCCATAGGATAAATTGCTGAAATCAGAATCACTGGGTCAAAGACTACTACTATGCTTTTTAACAGACAATACCCAAATCATACTTCCTAAAGCCTGTATCAATTTACAATCCTGCTAATAATGTATGAGAATGCCATTTCTTCACACCTTTTCCAGCTGAAGAATGTTGAAAACTTTAACTGTCAATATAAAAAATGAAAGTGTCTTATGTACTTAAGTGAAAATGAGTGCTTCCCATACAGTTAAAAATAGTTCATTTCTTTTGATATGAAATATATATATGCATTTCCTTTACTCCTTCTATTAATTTTTCTCCTTGACTTGCTAACGGCTCTTTCTACATAAGGAAAATTAGTTCTATGCCACGTGAAAAACTTTTTCTTTAATCTCTCTCTCTCTCTCTCTGTCTAACAGCTTCTGCATTTTGTGTCATATCTGGAACGATCTCTAGGCAAGATACAATAAGTCCTATCATAATTTCTTCCAGTACAAACAAGATTCAACTTGTCTCTAAAATATCTGAAATCTTTATTTTTATATGGGGAGCAATATAAGGAACATAATCATGTTTAAGCTTATAAATAAGTCAACAGAGACCAAAAATGTATTAGTGATAGGCTGGCAGAAATTATAATTTTTTTTATATATATTAGGGATTGAACTAAGGACCTCATACTTGCCAGGCATGTGCTGTGTCACTGAGATATATCCCCACCCAGAAATGATAATTTTAACTTACTGTTGAAGAATTGGCTCTTTGTAAAATGGTTCTTGTGGTATTCTGTACAAAGTGTCTTAAGAGCTTAACATATCTTTATCTTTTATACAGTATAAACAATATAAAGTTAAAAATCTAATCCCCAATATAAAAGCTTTTGTTTCAGATAAAAGCAATCTCAACTTCCTCTTCTGCAAAATCAGAGTAACAGTGAACATAATTCTCATTAATAATAACATTATTATGGGGTATTATATGGATCACATGAATGCAATGAGAATGAAAACACTTCAGAAATATTTCAGCCAACAAAGTGGCACATAACACAATTTATTAAGTATAAAATTGTCATTGAGCATAGTGACATGCTTGTAATACCAGAAACTCAGGAATCTGAGGCAAGAGAATCACAAGTTGGAGAACAGCCTGAGCAACCTAACAAGACCCTGCCTCAAAATAAAAAATAAACAGGGCTGGAGATGTACTCATCGGTAGATGATCCTGGGTTCAACCCTCAGTACTGCAAAATACATAAGTTGTTTTTTTTTTTTTTAAATCTCAAAGTTTATATCAGGATAAGCAGGAACTAGGCATACTGATGAAATCTTATTACACCTCTTGAGATAAAAAGGAAGGGATAAGAGTGAGGTATTAGTTTATATTCATTAAAAGTAGTACTAATATAAATCAGCTTACTCTTAGGTTGGGTAAAATGAAGATCTAACCTTTTTTTTGTACCACCAATTGAACTCATGACCTTGTGCTTGCCAGGCAGGCACTTATGCTACTGAGTTTATCCCCGGCCCTAATCTTAGGTTAGAATTAATGAACTTTTTGCTATAAGTATACAAAATGCTAAAAAAGTCAGTATCATTTTTAGGTCAAACAAGATTGTATTATATTAAATCACATCATGCCCAAAAGTTCAAGAATTATATAGATAGCTTAAAGTATTTCTTGACTACTAAAACAGTTAAGCATAAAAAGTTGTGAATTGGTCCAATGTGACATTAACTTAAACATTTAATCTCATTTCCTATTTTAGAAATACCTTCTAGAAATGCCAAGGAGGAAAAAAAAATACCATTTTTTTTCTTCCCATGAGCTTGCAAAAAAGAGTGAACTATTGGGTTCAAATACTTGCTCTGTTAAATTAAAGTATTTAGAAATGTCAGAGCTTTCCTTTGCCTTAGTCTCTTCATCTATCAAATGAAGATCAAAATACTAGCCAACCTACCTCATATGAAAGCAGAAGACCACAATTAAAAGTAGTAGTAGTGGTGGTAATCAGTGAAGAATCCCTACAATAAATAAAAACAGCTACCATTTAATCAGAGCACACTATATGCTAAATATTGCACACACACATAGACTCACCTCTACAGAAAAGAACTGACACAGCAGGCCTAACTGCCTCTCAAAGTTGGCCCTTGGCTGATGGCTAGGACCTTGGATTTCAGGAGGGCCCCACCCTCCCCAACAGTTAGGAATGGTTCATTGTACCTAAAATGTATACAGAATCAGTATGTTCAATACTTGGCTCTCCTGCAGAGTCTGAAATCTGTGACAATGTTAGGAAGAGGGTGACCATGTGATCAGCTCCCAGTATTACTCTTAAGGACTAAATCTCTCACAGTGTTCCCTGGCTAGCAATGCTTCCCACATGTTGTCACATCTCCTTGCTGTGAGAACTAAACATGGTGCACATTCACTGAGAGGACTAGAAGCCACTCTCTGATTCACCCCAGACTTTATCCTAAACACCTTTTCCATTGCTGATTTTGCTCACTATCCTTTGACTACAATAAATCACAGCTGTGAGTATAACTATGCGCTGAGTCCTGAAAGTGCTTCTACCAAATCATTGAAACTGTGTGTGGTCTATGGAAACCTGCATACACACACACACACACACACACACACACACACACACTTTCTCTCTCTCTCTCTCTCATCATAATCTAAAATCTCTTTAGATCTCAGTTTCTAACTGAAGTATTAAAGTAATGCATTAATTTCTAATGATTCAGTAAAAATACTTTTAAAAACTTATTTTTGGCTTTTGAGATAGGGTCTCATTATGCAGTCTATGCTGAACTCTTTATATAGTTTAGGTTGGCCTCTAACTCAAGATCACCCTGCCTCAGATTCCTGAGTGCTGGGCTTACAGGTGCATACCACCATGACAAGCCAGTAACAATACTTTTATGTCATTTTCATTTCATTCTTAGTATGTTTCTCTAAATTCTGTAAAACTCCATCAAAGTTTAATATTATAAGTAAAATGCTATAATGATTTTTAAACTTACATAAGTTATTATTTAATATCAAAAATAATTTGAATCCTTATGAAATTTGATATTATAATACTCCTGGATTTGTATGAAAAGTCCAGAAAAATGAAACTCTCCTCTTTTAAATTAGTCTTTCATCATGTCTCTTACATCTAAACATAGAATATATATGTAGCATTTAACATTATTAATTGTACTAAAATAATTAATATTAATCTTTCAGGTTCTCTGATTTTTAATAAACAATATTTACAATAAAACAGTCTATGTCTGCTGATGTGAAACTTAACTTAGTTTTTATTTCCCTTACCATTGTAAGCAGGGTCATGTGTCAGCTTCCTCTAACCCAAAAGAGGAAACTGTGGTTAAAATACCAGCAATATTACTACAAAAGGACAGCAAAAAGATGTCAAGTCAGAACCAAGAAAAAAGCAGCACAATATTGCTTAGTCCAGAGGAGTTAGTCACAAACCTACCAATCCCTCCAGGAGCCATTATAGGGATTTTCAAGTGTTTCACAAAACAAACACACTTCTTTTACCTCACAAGAAAAAAAAAAAGAAAAAGAAAAAAGAAAAGAAAATGCTAAAAACTACTTTAAAGGTCACTGAAGCTGAGCGTGGTGGCACATGCTTATGATCCCAGCACTCAAGAGGGTGAGCCAGGAGGACTGCTGTGAGTTGAAGCTAGCCTGGGTTCAGCCTGGGACACATAGTGAGTGTAAGACCAGCCTGAACTACACAGTGAGATCCTGTCGCCAAAAAAAAAAAAAGTCACTCAAATGCTGATTATCATCTTAGTATTCATAAATGAATCCAATGGTTGAAATACTTTCTTAATACCTATCTGACAATTACTATGCAAAACAGGAAGAGAAACTTTCTGAAGATTTGATGCCTTAAGAACAATATATACCCATGGCCAATGACCTAAACTGAGTATTGTGTTCAGTGTAATATAAATTGTAACAACAGCTACACTTCCTTAAAGGTCCTTCCTGAAAAAAATATTTTTCACTGGGGTGGAGTTACTGGTTACTAACATAACAAAACAAACTACCAGAGAAACATTTTGCTAACCATACCAAATGCCAAAGCATCCATATTCAATACTATATTAGAAAAAGAACCTCACTCAACAGAATCAGGAAGGTTCTATTTCACAATCCAAAGGAGAAGATCCCTTGCTGCTTGACTATGCTTGAATTTTTTACTCCCTAGGTCTAATTTGTTATAAGTACAGCAGTTTGGACTTAGAACATTTTAAGATTTACTGAGTCTTGGATTCTAATTTGAATATTCCCATTTGTTATACATTTGTTCTTAGACAAACAAAAACTTTCTTGTAATTTGAATTTCCTCATCTTTAACAACCAAATCTCAGAACTAAAGACAAGATAAAATTAATGAATTCAAAAGCTTGTACACAGCCAGGGGTGTGCCAGTAAATCAGAAGTTGAGGCAACACAATGGCGAAAGTTTGAGACCAGGCTGGGCAACTGTCTCAAAATAAAAAAAAAAAATAAAAGGTCTAAGGATGTATCTCAGTAGACTGCCCCTGGGTTCAACGTGTAGAAATACACTCACATAGGAAAAAAAGTTTATAAGCTGTTAACCATTTGGTGAATTGTTTTGCATTAAGCAAAAATGATTATATCAATATCTGTTATAAAATAGATGGGGAGTAATATATTTTCCTTAAATATGCAGGGTTGATTTTCTATAATTACAAGACTTGGTTTTATATCACTAATATTTCAATATAACATCCATATGGCAGGGTCTCTTATCTCTTTAGCTCATACCACTTCATTCCCTATTTTATACTCCATCAACAGTTTATGGTTTCTGAACCAAACTTATTTTTCTGCCTCTATGCTTGTAACTGAAATGCTCTTACCTTCTGCTCGTACACTCCACAGCCATCTTCTAGCAAAACAACTCATCCTCAAAACTCAGTTTAAATTTCTACAGAACAAGGGCCAGAGATATAGCTCAGTGACATAAGTGCCTACCTAGCAAGCACAAGATCTGAGTTCGATTTCTGTTACCTAAATAAATTAATTAAATTTCTATAGAACATAAGACAAGGCCAAATGATACACTCTGAAAAAAGTATTTGGCTAATTTCCATCTCTATCATCACCAGCAGCACTGTTACAATAGTAGTACTTATGGGGCAACAGGCCCATTTCTAACTCCTGCAGTTTTCATAATGCCCTATATGGAAAGATGATATTATCATCATTTTGCAGATGAGAAAACTGAGGTAGAGAGTTTTAACCTGCCAAGGGCATGTTTCTGTAAGTAAATGAAATATGACTGAAAGTCAGACAATCTGAATCCAGGGTCTGTGCCAGACAGATAGATGAAAGACAGATAGGAGACAGGTGCCTAATAACCACATGTGACAATGGACAAATGATACAAATAGCCCATTTATATTGTAGAAATAAAATACTTTTATGTATCAGATTGGAAAAGATTTAAAAATCTGATAAAGACATGAATTGATAAGGAAATCCTCTCCTTAAAGATGTGTGAGTTGTGTGTGTATATATAGATATAAAAATATTCACTGCAGATCACTCACCGAAGACTGGAACCAAACTAAATGTCCTTCAAATACAGATATATAAATTATTAGATGACTGGGACTCCATGGATCTATTTCTGTACTGTGTTTTTATTCCTGGTTTGGTTTTTTTGGATTACCTAGTAATTTTGGTTAAAATGCCACTAATCACCTATGACAAACTGTAGAGGCTCTGGATGAAGTTATTTCCTGCAGAGCTTTCACCACATTCTCTGAAAGCAGTTAGAATGAGGGTGGACCATCTCACAATCCAAACAAGACTTGAACTAATTCAAGGCTGGTTACAATCTTTCTAAGCTTTAAAGCTTTTTCCACCTTTGCCTGTACCCCTCCAGAGGTTGAGTGAGTGTCCAGTGTGTTTACCAGTCCTAACTTCCATGGAATCCTGAACTTTTCCCTCCTCAACACTAAAACACTGATAAAAGTCCTTACTTTTCAGTAGCTTTCCACCAGGTTTCCAAGCCTTTCTCTCTACACAGTATAACAATCAGCAAATGCCTCACAGAAAAAAGTAGGTAGAAGGATGCATTTCCCTTCTCTCCAGGATCCTGGTCTCTCAGATTCTGGTTGCCATGCCAGCCCTGAACTACAGAGCCTCATGAAGAAAGCTCTCCTGACTTTTCTGCTTCTTGATAGCTGCTCTCCCCCTTGGCCAAGAATCCACAAATGTCTGAAATCCTGGCTACCTTGGCAACTCACAGTGTTTTGTTTTGTTTTGTCTTTAAGCCAGATTTTCTAGCTATTCTCAGCAGGAGTTTTTGTCTGCTACAATCTGTTCCACTGTAGCCAGAAGCAAAATCCACATCCTTCATAAGCACTGGAGAAGACAAAATTTCCACGATAAACCAAGAAAACAAAAATAAGGCAAAACTATCTTTTAGAAGTAGGAAATGAAACATATCAAAAGGAAATGTGTATCCAAAGTAACCTAGAGGAAGAAAAAAGTAAAAGAGTTGAACTGATGAAGGTAAGGCTTCAAGTGAATCAAGTTAGGCATAAGGAAAAGAAAGCTATTCCTGGCACAAGAAACAACATGAGCAAAGGCAGAAATGAGTGTGTGTGTCAGAATGAATAAGCTTGGGTGGAGAATAGCTGGAGGTAACACTGAGGAGATGAGATGGAAGCAGTTGATGAGAAAGCTTAATTCTGAAACACTGGAGCCTCTGAATTACTTATAGAAACAAACATTTCTGAGTCTGAAGAATATGGAAGAAGTAGCATGAAACTCTTCTCTAAAATTAATCTAAAAATGGTAATAAGGATGGAATGGACAATCTTTACTGACAACATAATAAGACATAAGATAATAATGGAAGAAACAGTTCTAATAGATCTGTGGGGAAAATGGCAGGAGAAAATAGTCTCTAAGGACTACAAAGTGATAATATGGACTCAAAAAAGAAGCTAATGCTATCCTACTTGCATCTTATTCATATTGAAGCTCTGATGAGAAAGGACATCAGAGTAGAAATGTCTTGCGGGCTGCTGAGTATAGCACTGGAACTAAGGGATTAGGTCTATATATGTTGGAAGGTTCACTCAGACATGTTACCAAAAACTGTTAAAAGTAGATATGCTTGGATGAAGACTCTAAAGGAATAGTAAAAGAGTAGAAAAGAAGGCTACATACAGAAGATAAGGAGCTTTCAAGTCAGGTATGGGAAGACAGAAAACTGCAAAAGAAAAGAACAGGGAACCAAGAACCAGTACAATTTTTTTTAAAAAGTAATGCTATTTCTCAAGTATAGCAATTACAGCAATCACATTAATGTGGCTAAAAGTCCTTACAAACAGGAAATTTGAAGATGTAACTAATCACAAAGGATTGAGAAGTTAAAGAGGTAATGAGCTGTGAGAAAAAAGATAAAAGTAGAAAATAGTCCTTTGAGAGTCAAGAAGGGAATATAATAAAAAGTAAAACATATGTAGTCCAAGTCCTAAAGAAATTTACACTCTTACAAGGGAAGGAAAAACAGGGCGAAATAACAACAAAACATAAGTTACAAAATTAAATACTACTAGCTTATTGTAGTTTGTTGAAAAGAAAGATTTGGGCTATTATCTGTTTGTTACTTTTTTTATAAACATCTTTTTGGCTTATGTCTTATACTAAATAACTACTTGGAAGATAATGATACACACTGTAGTTACTATTATTCTCTTATTTTATTTTTTTATAAAGCAAAAAATTTTTTTAAAACCTAAATACCTCAGTGCTGCATAGAACAAAATTTGGAGATATACAACTAAAGACAGATAATGAATTAAAGGTCAGTAGAGTTCCCCTTTTTAAATGGCTTTACTTTCTTTTATTTATTTATTTATTTATTTATTTATTTAGAGAAAAAAAATGAAGGATAGAAATAATACAAAATTTCAAAAAATAAAAATAAAAACAAAAACCAGTAAGAAATCACTAGTTGACAATTACATACTTTCCTCCTAGAAGTAGTTGTTCAAGTTACAAAAGTAAAGCATACAAAGTAGACATTTAAACAGTGAGACTACAATCAGCTCTGTTCATCTATCCAACAAAAATTTAGTATTACTGTCATCAATCCTACTCACTGAAACATACAAGCAGTTATATCCCTTAGAATACTTTCCTCTCTCTTTTTTTACAGTAACTATAATCAATTCTCGTAAACTGTTTAGAAGTTCTACACATGTATAAGTCTCTACATGCATACCTAGCCTTTCTGTATTAGAGGGAAAAACAAACCAAAACAAGTCAACAATACAAATTCCTAGAGAAATAGGAAATGAGGACATATAAAACCACAATACTAGGTGATCTATGGTTGTCACCATGATGTCTCCTGTTATTTTCAATAAAATGGTCTATATTGTCAAGCATAGTATAATTAAACTTAGTGGTACATAGCACTGTTAATAAAAACCAAACACTGGAGACATTATAGGACTTCAAAGGCAGTTAATAATCAAACCAGAATGGGTATCCTATTGAATCCTGCCATCCCTAGTGTAGTTGCCCCTACTCCCAGACTTGACACCCTCAGGCATACCAGATTTGAATAAAATCAGTCAAAACAAAACAGCGATATAGCCAATCTTCTCTGCTTCATCTCTGCTATGCTATTTTTCTGTCATTGTTGTTTACTTTTCTCCTTCATTCCACTGTCTGCCCCTTTCATTGAGGCCTTTCTGCCATTGTTCCTAGAATCCTGGTGACTTTCTTCTCTCTCTCTAGAATGTCCTTCAGTTTTCTTTGCAGGGATTGGTGGTCACAAACTCCCCTAGTTCCTCTTTGTCATGGAAATACCTTGTCTCCATTAATTTTGAGAGACAGTTTTGCAGGATACATCAATCTGGGTTGGAGGTTATTTTCTTTCAGGGCTTAGAATATTTTGCTCCAAGCTCTTCTTGATTTGATAGTTTGCATCGAGAAGTCCGCTGTGTTTTTGATGTTTTCCTTTATAGGTAATCTATTTCTTTTCTCTGACTATTTTTAATATTCTGTTCTTGTGATGGATTTCTGGGATCCTGACTATTATATGTCTGGGTGTAGATCTGTTTTGGTTGTAGCTGGCTGGAGTTCTGTATGTCTCATATATCTGAATATCACTTCCATTTTCTATGCTTGGGAAGTTTTCCTTAATTATTTCTGTGAATAGCCTTTTTATTTCATTTGTATTTGTCCCTGCTTCTTCATTCACATTTTTTATTCTTAAGTTATAAATCCTCTTGTCGTCTTCTAGCCTTTGTATCATTGCTTCCTGGTTCCTTGTTATTTTTAAGAGATCCTTCCTTTCACAATCATACATTGCAAACCTATCTTCAAGTTTTAAGTCTGTCTTTAGTTTCTTTTAAGAAGTTTTGCCAGCTTTCAATGGAGTTTTTAATATCCTGATAGTCCCTTTGGATCTGTTTCATGTATTCTAGATTTTGTTTATATTCTTCATCAAAGGCTTCTCTCCTTTCTCCGGGTTCCTCCATTCTTCCATTTGTGTCTTCTTGAGGACTACCCAGTGTTTCTTTTATTAATCTTCTTATATCTTGCTTCACCTGAGTTAGAATTTCAGATTTAAATTCATCAATGAGGTCATGGAAGTATTTCTTTATTTCCGATGAGGCTGTGTCTGATACTACATGTCCCCTGTCCTCAATCTCCTCTGTACTCACCCCTCCTGGGCTTATTTTCCCTGGGTCGGTGGTTGAAGGCCTTTTGCTGTTTCTCTGTCTTGTCATGCTTTTGGTTTCCCTCAGACAGGTGAACGGTGGAGGTGTCCGGACCTTTACATATTGCTTTAAGTCCCTCTGCAGCTTACCGGCCAGGGCAGTGCTGCCCTTCCCTGTCTGCTGTTGATCTGTGAGGTGCATGCAGGGGCGGCAGTGTGGGCCAGCCCCTCCCCTCTCAACCAGTGAGTGACTTCAGCAAGTTAGACTATGCCCTGCAGATGTCATAGGTTCGGGACAGCCTCATCTCTGGCTATTGGGTCCTGATCAGGGGCATGGCCCAGCCCAAGCAGATCTCACCAATCCACTTTGGGCCAGGAGCCGCCAACTGAAGCCACATCAGCCATTGATTGAAGCCTGACTTGCCCAAATCCAGTATGTCGTCCTGCTGGCGATCTCACTCTAGGGAATCCAGTTCCCAGCACTCGCCAAAGTCCATGCAGCTCCGCTCGCCATCTCCACTCTCCGTTGCAGCGCCTCCTTCCACCAAGATCTCAAGCTCAGCAACCCCCCACTCTTGGCAGGGCTGCAACCCCAGCTCAATTGTGAGTTGCCGGACTCCAAGACACGTCCAGCACAGCTACCGGAGTGTGGCCAGCTCCAGGCCTCCCTCCATGTTTCTTTTTCTTCTTTTTTTCTTTTTTACTTTTTTTTTTTTCTTTTTCCTCAGTTTCTTCCTGGGTCGCGAGAATTCCTCTCCTTTCATCCAGTCCTCTCCATGGTGTCAGATTCCAGCATTTGAGTTTTTTTTTCAGACAGGCTCTCTATCGTGCTACATCTCAATCGGCCATCTTGGATCTCTCTATGGCTTTACTTTCTACAATTTCAGTTACCCTTGATCAACTATAGTCTGAAAATATATGGAAATTCTCTGAAATAAACAATTCATAAGTTTTAATAACTTTTATTGTAGTATATTGTTACAGTTCTGTTTTATTGTTGATAACCTTACTGTGCTTAATTTATAAATTAAACTTTATCACAGATATGTATATATAGGAAAAAAAGACTAAACAGAGGGTTGGATATTCTCCATGGTTTCAATCATCTACTAAGGGTCTTGGAACTTATCATCAGCAGATAAGGTAGAAATATTTTATCTCTTCTACAACAAAACATTGATTAAATGCAGATATATACAAGAAAGAAGAGGCCATATCAATCTCAAGTTTGCCTGCTGATACTACCTACCAAACTTCTGAACAACCAGTGAAAATGGAACATATTAAAAGTGAAATTCAGTATTAAATTAAGCATAACATTCAGTGGAAATACAGGGAATTAATTCCAAATGTATGTGAAAGCAAAAAAAAGTACTTTCCATTCCATGTACTATTTTTTGGTTTACTACTTCTGACTCTCCCAGAATACAGGTGATATCCAAATACTAACTATATTAAACTATTGCAATTACTCACTTACCCACTTGCCCAAGACAAGGAACAAGTTATAGTAGGTAATACCAAGAGTATTTACCTGGGAAGAACAGGAAGTGGAGAAAATGTTAAAAAAAATAAATAAAAAAAGAGTAAAATTTAATGTCAAATTTTAAGACTGTGTATCTAATTTTAATCAATGCTTCTGATTACAACTGCATTAAATTTCATTGTTTGGGTTTAAATGTGCTTTGGCAAAGAATTAAATCAAAATGGCACAGTCCACATCCCAAGAATTTATAAAATGTACTTTTGATGTAATAACTTAATTTCTATTTAAGAAAATCATCCAAAACAGAAAAAATATTTATATAAGATGTTTTCATTGAAACTTTGTTCATGATTGCAAAATAAAAACCAGTAATAACCTCACTGTTAAATATTGAAGAAATGGTCAGGGCTATACAATGTACCATTCAGCTATTAAAATTATGCAGAGTTTTTAGTAGTATGAGATACTGCTTTAATAAAAAGGGATGACATTTAGGCTAAGTGATGAAAGTCACCCAACTGAGTAAGCCTTATCTGAAACATGAAACAACATTAAACATAGAAATGGCAAAAACATGCTAAAAAAAAAAACACACAATGACATAGCCTAGAACTTAAAAAGGGAGAAAACGAAAGTAATACTGGTAACATCATACACAACTATATAAGCATAATGGAAACAGCCACTGGAAATTAGTAGATTAAAGAAGGAATGAACAGTGAGGAAGAAAAGTGCTTTGGGAAGAGAAAATACACTCAAAAAAAGGCAAGAGTCCTTTTCCCCAGTGCATTTATAATGTAGTTTATTGGTTAAGACAAACTTGTGAGACATTTTTAAGCAGATTTAAAGAACTATGGAGATGATGGCAGAGTTACACAGAATAAACAACCGCCAAATCAAGTTACAAATGCTGCAGAATCTACAGGATGAAGAAAACAGAGCTGGCAAAGAGGCAGCACTTTCAGAAGATAGGATAAAGCTGGATCGAGCCTGCTAGCCATAGTCTGCCAACTCCTGATTCAGAGAAAGACAAAGACACTTGAGATGGAAGTGAATTTCCAAAAGTAGATATAAGACAAGGTAGAGTCAAAGCAAATAAATTTCCTTGTTGAATCCAAAAGTGGCCCAAACAACAAACCTTTGTTATTGGGCAACCTGCATTGGACCAGCATAGTAAAAGTAACAAGAGGCACAGATTAAAGAGGTCACAGAATCTAGAACAGATATAAGACTATTTCTGTGATGAAGATTGTGGACTCCAAGATTTTTTTATCCTTGTAAAAGTAGACAAAGACCATGTAGTTATCCTTATCACATCCACCATCACTACAGTGTCAAATCTTTTGGCATTCATTTCTGCAGCTTGAAGAAAAGCATCATTAACAAAGGTCCACTGTGTAAAATGATACCAAAATTAGAAACAGTGCAGGACCTGGAATCATACAGAGCTACACTCAAATCTGCATTTCCTGGCTACATACCCACCAATGTTTATCTTTGCTAAACATGCTCCTTCATCCATACAACAGAGTAATACCAACCTGAACGGAGTTCTTCATCTCATCTAATCCTCCAGTATTATTTGGTATAGATTCTGGGGGCATTCAACAGTGTCCTATCTTGCTGCCCTGTCTCAGACTATTTTCAACATCGTTCCTGTAGTTCCATATAAAGAATCCTGACCCTATCACTCACCTGCTTAGTAATTTTTACTGGCTCCCCACTAGCTCCAGATGTATATGCAGGACCCAATTTAAGACTCCAGCTACATCTTCCATCATTCCATCAAATGTCCATTCCTCCCCAGCCCTCATCCACCTCACTACTCCTAGACAAGCTATATCTTGTCTTCACTATGAATTTACACATGCCACTTCTTCCCAGGATATTTTTTTCTTTTTTTCACAATATAAGGCTTTCCTATTCATACTTCAAAACTCTGTTCACTGGCCTCTTTGCAATTTTTCCACTAACCCAGAGAAAATTACATTAGCTGTCCATAGACCTTCAGAGCATTCTACATTTACTGCAATTGCAGAATTTATTACAATTGTAGTGGCATTTATTACATGTGTTTCAATGACTTGAATTTGTCTTTGACTCCCTAAACTTGAAAATAAGGGTGATTTCTTAGTCTGCATCTCAGTATCAAACAAGGTCTTTAAAGTTTTTTATTGAATGAACCAACAAAAAGTTCAATACTAGCACCATTTTGTATGAAGCCTTATTAAAGAATATGTTGTCTGAAGAAAGCTGAATTTATACAGCTTTTCTTTTCTAACATACTTTAAAATGCCGAGAATGGCAAAGGAATTACTACACAAAGAAAACCCTTCTAAGGACTTTCTTCCCTTCATTAACATTTACTGAGTGTCTACTATATTCTAGGTGCTATATCATATACTCAATCCACAAAGCCTAATCTCTAACCTCAGGGTCCTTAGTGTAGTGCCACAGATACACAAACAAGGAACTGAAATTCAGTGAGGAACCATAAACTCATATGGTGAGAAAAAATCTCCTTTGTGAGAAAAAGTCGGGCAGAGCACATACATTTCATATAGATCTTAAAAGGTGAGTATGAGTTTTTCAAGTAAATAAGAGGGAAGAGTGCTCCAGAATGAATAATCATAGGTAACAAATAAAAAGCTTTGGAAAAGCATAATATATCTCAAGAACTCTAAATAGTGTGACATGAGCAGAATCTTGGGCAAAAGAAGAAATAGACTGAAGAGATGCATTTTGGAAGGATAGACTAAAATACAGAAATGATCATGATATTTAAACACCTGAATCTTAAAATGAGGGAAACAGATTTTGATTCACTAAAAAAGAAAATTTTCAAGTGACTGAATCTATATAAAAAGAGAGCAAAACTACAGATTCATCAGAGGAGTGGGAGAAGTATCCCTCTTCATGTATAGGATCAACTCTTCCAAGGGTGTGCCAGATTTCATCTCCCCTTACCTCTTCATGAACTTAGCTTATTCAGTTTTCTCCTCTGTCTCCAGTTTATCCATTTCTCCCTCAATGCTATGATAATGCACATATGTAACATTATTTATTGATGACTTGATACTATCTATTTTAAAAATACTCTTGAGCTCTTGTCACCCAGCAAGTACTGAGCCACATCTCTGCCCCTTTATTGTAAATCCCTCCAAAGACTGTGTCTAGAGCTTTCCATCCACACACCACACTACTCCACTAAAGCAGCTGTTTTAAAAAGTCACCAAGAGAAACCTGTAAGGTACCTCAGGATGGGCATAGAGTACATAGGCACAATAGTTCAATGGGTATGTATGATCTGATATGCACACAAGAGCTTAATCTAAAAACTAAAGACCTCTAAAAGCAAAAAACAAAGCACTAGCCTTATTTATGGTATCAAAAATCAAAACACTAGCCTAATTGACTCAGCTTTATCATATAACTATCTTTACAGTAATACTATCCACTTCCTTTGGAAAACAAAAAGAGTATGATACTGAAATTCAGCAGCTTTGCATTACCTTCATCAGTAGAAATAATCAACAAATACTATAATTTCACAACTCCAGCTGTTGAACACTTCTTATAATTATCCTCTAAAATAAACTAAAACAATTAGTAAGTACAAAAGATAATTGTTCCTTCAATGCCCCTCCTTTTCATACATTCTTGTCTTCAAAATCATCCTTTATAAGAACCCCACTCAGTATCTTTATACAGTAGTAGGAACTCTATAAATGTCCATTAAATACAGTATAAATATAGTATAAAAATGAAAACAGGTAATTAAGCATAAGTCTGAACCTACATACCACAAAAAAAATTCTTCCTTCTAATTCTTGTAATTAAAAAGTTGTATATTTTTAAAAAGCATTTTAAATATCTGGCAACAAATATATAATCATTAACAACAGCTGTCTCTGGAGCCGACAATGTGTAATGTCTTATCTTATTCATTGTGCTTTTCTTTATTCAGTTTTTCTATAGGGAATTCCAAATGACTAATAAGCCTCATTAAATCTGGGCTTTCCTCTTTGTAACTCCATTTTAAATACTTAGCTGTCATAAACAAGCTTCTTAACATTCTCTCACAAGTTCATGACTTACTCATCTGCATTTCTAGGACTTAGAAGAATGCATGGCACACAATATAAGATGTGTGCTCCATAAATGTATACAAAATGAATGAAAGTATATAATAGTTAATATCTAACAGGCATTTGTTTTCTATAAGCATTTTACATTTATCATCTTATTCAATCCTCACAAATTTGTAATGTGGCTACTATAATCCACACAGTGGAAAAGAGGAAATTTATGCACAGAGTTTAAGCAGTTTGCCCAAAGCAACACAGCTAAGTGATAGAGCCAGGACTCAAATTCAGATCCATTAACTTCCTATTCTGGTTTCTTTCCAACATGCTATGTAGGATGAAAAACGTTATTACATTTAAGTATTAAGTAAAAAATTATATTTATCATTCACACATTTATAATCCTTCCAACATCATCTGAAGCATAAACATGAAAGAATATTGCTGTGCCTAGGATCCAGTATGTAAACATAGAGGCAAGCTTGAAAAGCAAGCAGTGCACTAGTGGTATATTTATAGAAATACTCATTTTCTCCTCTCTCTTTTTACACTTACTTTATATTACACAATTAACACCTTGCTTTAAATTATCATAAACACTATAATCAAGTCATCTATACCGATAAACATTTATAAAGGTCTCATAATAGTATAAGAGAAAGAAACCTCACAGTAAGTATCAGTCTGAATCATTTGAGCTGGTGGTGTCTGATTAGTTGGGAAATTTTGAACTTAGGCTATCACACAGTCTTTCATACCACTCATCCAACAAATATTTAAGAACTTACTATATGACACATACTCCAGCACCACAGAAATCAAGACCATCCTTCCTCTGTCCCAACCCTGGTCTGAGCATTTCAGACCATCTCCTGCTCACCAAAAGCTCATTTAAGTACTTATAAATTAAATTATTTTTAATTGATGAAGTGTTACTAAACTCCCATACATACATAAGTATATGTGTATGTATATATGTGTGTGCACATATATGTATGAATAATATATATCCATTACACATTAATAACTATTGTCACTAACATTTACCAAGTAGCATATTATGAAAAGCTACATAGTACCTAGACCTCAAACATTTTTAACACAATCCACAGTGAAACAAAAATACATTTTACATTTAATTCATGACTAAACTCACACATAAAATTGAAACAACTTATTCAGTATGTTAACATCTATTGCTTTTTATAAAACAAATAAAAACTGTTTATTTTATCCCAGTAAGCTGACTTAACACTTTACATGGATTGTCTTACTTAAAGTGCAATAATATTCCTTAGAAGCAATTACAAATATTGTCTCCACTCAAGAGAAGCAGAGGTTCAAAAAGCTAACACCTTATCCAAATTCTAAAAAATGAGCAAAGTAAGTAAGAGATCAAAATTTGCACCAGTCTAGTTACAGTACTCATATCATAAAAAAGTTACACTGTCTAGGGCCTAACACAGCTTGAGCCACAGTCAGAAAAACAGCATACCTAGTAAACTAATATTTACTAAATACTTAAGAGCCAGGCCCTATGCTAAGTGTTTCCACATACATAATTCTTATTTAAACCTTATAGCAACCCTGTGTGGCTTGTGGTATTTGCTTTTTATGGATCAGAAAGCTGAAACCCAAAGAAGTTAAACAGCTTTGCCAGGGTCAGTCAAAAAATGGTAAAACCTAATATTCAAATCCAAGTTTTGCCTTCAAATGTAGACCCACACTCTAAAATACAAGTCCTGCATAAATAAAAGTGATTTCCATTTTTTTAAAAAAATTGATTGTTGAGCCAGGGATTTAGCTCAGTGGCAAAAGCGCCTGCCTGGCAAGCACAAGGTCATGAGTTCGATCCCCCGTACCAAAAAAAAAAAAAAAATTGTCCCTTAGATCAGATAAGAGATTCACTAAGCTAATTCAAGTCATCAGCATAAGGAAGTTAACCTTTTTGTATTTTCCAGACTAGTTTACACATTACGGAAGCACTTTTCATTATGCTGAAGAGTATGAAGAACCAAATATTTAAAAGCAAGCAACAAGCTTGGCAAAGTCTGAGACACTGTATAAACTAGCCAAAATCTACATTAAATGATGTCAAAACAAACAACCAAATATTACAACTAGTCATGGCCTTAACAAGAAACTCTTGTGTCAGTATAGATTAAATATCAAAAAGGCTGATAGTAGTGTGGAAAAACAGGAAGAAAATGGATAACCTACAACTGATTTAACTGAGTTATAATTGAACTGTTTTCCTAGGTATTTGTCTAACAAAAACACACTTGTTGAAAGCCTAAATGTACACAAGATATGGCTTAAGAGAGGATTTGTGTACCTTACTCATTTGAGAAAATACAAGCAGTTATCCTGGAAAAAACAGCTACTAGTAGATATGTTAGATGCCATAACCATGTATTCTCACAATTTAATAATTTGGAAGATCATATCTACTGCTAAAAGAGCATTAGTATTTTTAGGGTTGCCCCCCTTACCTTCACCTGTGAATTACGGTGGACCCTCAAGTTACACCCAGCCTTACACACAAACCACTTAGGTTTATGACCATAATTTTAGGTTTAGCTTATAGCTAAAGTCTTGAGTTATATCCTAAATATCAGCCATTTCTGTGGCTGTAATCAGAGACTCATAATATCAGGAAAGTGTATGTAAGTGTACATAAGCATTAGTCTGAGCCCAGATGTGTTTATGGATGTGACTTCAGTCAGTACGTTATATAATCACTACCAAAATGACTGCTATTAACATGGCCCCCCCAAAAGCTAAAAAAAAGCAGCTAAGGAAGGAAAGTAAAGAAAGCAATCACAATTGAGAAGAAGGAAAGTATGGAGAAATATGAGATTGGTATTTATGCAGCCCATCACAGTAGTATGTACAGCATGTCAAAATCCATTTTGACAGTTTTATAGAGAAAACATTTGTGTAAGGAAGCTAGTGTTGCTAAAGGTGTTACTTAAATTAACAGGTCACATTGGTGTTTGACAAGGGAGAGAGGCTTATTGTTAGTGTGGATAAACAAAAGGCAGGTAGCAGGTTATAGCATAGGGGAGTCTTTAATTTGTGAAAAAAACTAGGGCTATAAATGTAGATCTCATAAAGGATAATCCATCAACAAGTGATAATGGTGAAACATTTCATGCTGGTAAGGGGTGGCTTCACAACTTTAAAGAGAGAACTGGGGTTCACAGTGTAACTAGGCATGGTAAAGCAGCCAGTGCTGATCAAAGGGCTGTTGAAAACTACATACACCACTTTGAAACCATGGCACAAGAGAAATGGCTTTTGCTCTCATTCAGCTCAACTGTGATGGAATTACACTTTTCTGGAAGGAAATGCCCAAGGGAACATACATTACCCAGGAAGAGAAGAAAATGCTATGCTATTGCTATGTGCCAATGTGAGTGGCAACATCAAGATAAAGCCTTTCTTGATTTATCACTCTGAAGCCCCTAAAGTGTTTGGAAAACATAAAATCATGAAGAAAAAGCTAGGGGTCATATACTTTTATAGGTAAAAGGATGCACCTTGAGAACATACTCATTAGTGAAATAAATAAGACACACATGTGTAAACATTGTATTGTTTCATTAGTATGAGACACTGAAAGAAAAAACCTATGCATATCTGTATGTATATGTATATAAAAAAGTTTAGTTATACTACTGATTCCTCTGAGTTTGCTGAAGAGAAAGATTTGTACTGATATTGTTCAGACAATTGAAGGCAGATGTGCTGTAGGTGAATCATTTGGGGATGACAATGTGCAATGCATGTACCACTGTTATCCCCTGATGTTACTTTAAAATTCTGTTGTAGTTTTTTCTTTTTGTCTATGAATAAAATGGATTTGAAAAAAAAAAAAGCTAAGGTTCATGTTAAAGTCTAGATAACAAGAGTAATTTTCTTGAGTGGATCAGGGAGGCTTTCAGTTCTACTGTTAAAAAAAAAAATCTAGAGGATAATTCTCATCGTGGACAATGCTTCTGTTCACCCACCAGATTTGGAAGAATTAGCTAAAGAATTTCTATGGTTCTCAGTTGCATCCTGCCCACCTAATACAACTCCTCTGCTGCAGCCTATGGACCAGCAGGTTATAGCTAACTTTAAGAAGCTATACACCAAAGAACTGATCCTGAAGAGCTTCCAGATGGTCTCAGACAGATTTAAAGACTTCTGGAGGAAACATTACAACAATCTTTCCTATGTGGGGTTAACAGTGAACTCCTGGACCAGTGTCTCTCTAAGGATACTGAGATCTGCTGGAAAGAGTACGGCCTAAAATTATACAGGAGAGAGACTGAAGGTCTGAGCTTTCCAACTGACCCTGTGGTCGATGACACTGTCACTGTAGCAGAGTCCATAGGATTGCACATAGACAGTGGTGATGTTGAGGAACTGGTAATGGAACATTTAGAGGAATGGTCTAGAGAAACTTCACTAACTGCTGCCTGAGCAACAGCGTGTCAGGTGAGGAGCTTTCTGAAGGGAGGGGGAGTATCAACAATCAGTGCTGCAAAGTTCTTCTGAAATAAAGGAAATACTGAAAAATTGACAAAGCTACAAGTATTTGTAGAGAAATCCACCCAGATGGAGAAAAAGCTAATTGTTGCATTCACTTGCTTAATGACAATGTCATGCCATACTACACAACATTGTTAAAGAAAAGACAAAAACGGACCTTAGACCAGTTTTTAGTTCCGAAAAGGTTGAGACCTAGTGAGCCAGAAGCAGGTCCTAGTGCGCTACACTCTCCCAAGGAAGGAAAAAACACGAGAGCCAGATTCCCAATGTTCTTACGGAAGGAGACTCTCCTTCCAAACAACAACCACTTCCCATTTCATCCACCCTTCCTGTAAGCCAAAGATGTCAACTTGAATGGTGAGTACAATATAAAATTGTTGCTTTTGGTAAACTAGGGACACTTATAACTTTTTGGTGAATATATGAAGAAAATTACTGGTGTTTCTGGTAAATTACACACATTATACAACCTTTATTATGAAGTTAGTCAAGGGGTGCGTTGGGAGGTTTGAAATGCATTATGGGTATTTCCATTATATCTTATGAGAGAAAATCTTGACTTAGAAACAGCTTGAGTTACAACCAGCCCTTGCAAACAAACTGAGTTTGTAAGTCAAGGGTCCGCTGTGTAACTTATATCTATACATGTATATAGCAAGACAGGATAAATATCTGCAGTCCCTGAAAAAGTAACAGTAACGGATAACCAAACTGCCAGCTTACTGTTCCTGCAGTATATAAAACAGAGACATTATTTCTGTCACTTAGATTTTCAAATTCTACCCAAATTCTACAGATACAGGGTCTCTAAAAGTACCCTGAACCCAAATTCTGAATAAAATTTGTTTTGCTCTTGGGTCTGTACAATTTTTTTTTTGTATAGGAAATCTAACTCAGCACCTTTGCTTGCCAGGCAGGCACTTACACCACTGAGCTATATCCCCAGCCAGCTTTGTACAATTATACTTTCCCTCCTCATCTTGTGCATCCTATTTCATTATCAAACTCCTTTAAAAATTGTCTAAATTGATTTTTCCCTTCGTTTCTCACTCCTGCACCTACTGACATATTTTTGCATATTTTTTATACAAATGGCATCAAATGATACATATCCTTTTGCAATTTTTTCAAGATTTATCCCATGTTAATTCACAAAGACCTAGTTCATGTATTGTAACAACTGTAAAAGCCATTCACCCCTTCTCTATCAAAAACTGTTACTGGTCTTTTTCCAGTGCCATAGTGCTGTAATGTACATCACTGTATGTATCCATGTGTTTTTATACACACATTAAGTTTCCCCATCTATTAAGGGAATCACTACAGGATAAGAAATGTTCTCTCTTCAACTGGTTAGGGCCAATAAATTTCCAATTCATTGGATCTTGAATTTATTAATTCTCTTCTATCTTCTATTCCATTGATTTCTGCTCTTTATTCTTTCCTATCTTCTACTTCCTTTGGTTTAATCTGATGTTACTTTTCTAACTGCTTCAGTTGCTCTACTTGGTTTTGTTCTTCATCCACATGTTATTTAGAAGTTAGTTTAGGGGAAAAATATCAGACATAGATTAAAGGAGGAACTGATAATATTTTATTTACTAATTTCTTCTAATTTTTTCATACTAGTCACATGACATGATTTAATACAGTTGCTCAATTTATGAGTTATATCCCAATAAGTCATTATAAGTTGAAAATATCTTAAATATGCACTCAGTACACCTAACCTACGCAACATCACAGCTTAGCCGCACAGTACGCTATACAAGATCAACTCTTCAGCACTGTGATGACACCCAGCTCCACTGCCCAGCATTATGAGAGTATACACTGCTAGGGCATAACTTCTCGGAGCACTCACACTCCAGTCTTGAATGTGTCCTTTTGCAGCCTCTCATAAATGTCTCTTTAAAGAAAAATTACATACTATCTATGTCTAGCTTAGGAAAAGAACAAAATAAAAATCATAAATATGACCTCTAATAAATGTTTCATTTTTATATCACCATAAAGTTAAAAAATCTTGTCAAAAAACTGTCTGTGACCATTTGTGTATCAATCTTTTATACCTGTTAAAATTTTTTTATATGTAATTATGAGCCCAGAATTACATAAATGCTGTGTTGTTTAAATTACATGTCCCATATTTGTTTAAGGAAAATACATATTCCCTAATTTGAGTGGTGTATAGTTCTATATTTATGAAGATCAAGTTATATATTGGTATTTATTTTAGTGATTACTCTTAAATTTTTAAAATGCATCTTATAGCGGCCAGTTAGCTCAGTTGGTTATAGCATGATGCTAATAATATGTATCTCAGTTAAAGCTTAAAACTAATTATTATCTATTCTCCCACTGACCTAAAAGTAGAAATTTTGAGCGGACAATGATCACTTTCCTTGCCCACTATTAGGTTTATCTTATCAAGTATTTTAGTTTTACCTTGGCTTTAAACCCTTATAAATCAGTCAAAATTATTTTTGCTTTATGCAATCAATGTTAGTTTATACTGACTTCTTAGCCTACCATGATTACTCGTATCCTACTTTCTACAACTCACATTTCTTTCCTACTGCTGGATATTACTAAGAGTTCTTTTTAGAATCAATGTAGCAAATACTCTGTATTTTTGTCTGAAAACTGTTTTTTATCATGCCCCTCCCCCCAAGAATAACAACTTGAGTACAAAATTCACAATTTTCAACACTTCAGAGTATTATTCAATTTTTTCTGTACTCTTTTGTTGATTAAGAGATTTGTTCTTGGTCTGAGAGTTGCTCCTCTAATATTGCTTACAATTTTAAAGTTTCCTTGGTTTTTTGCAGTTTCACTCTATTTAGTTGTAGGGATTTTGTTTTGTTGTTTTGAAATGTTTGCTACAGACTCAAGCATCCTAACCTAAGAAATCAGGTATTTTGTTTGCTTGAGACAAGGTCTCCCTCTGCAGTAGGGCTAGCCTGGAACTTCCTATGTATCTCAGACTTGCCTTAAACTAGAGCTTCCTGCCTCCACTTCCCAGGTGCTGTACAAGCCTGTGCCACCACACCCAGCTTCAGATCTTATTTATTTATTCTGAAAAATTCTCTATCACTTCTTCAAATTGTACATCTCCTTCATTTTACCTACTTTTCTCTTGCAATTAATACTACCTGTTGGAGCTTCTTTCTCAGTTCTTTTCATCTCACTTCCCTTCACATTTTCCTTCCCTTTAACTTATTGTTTTGTACTCGCAGGAACTGCTTCTTATTTACCTATTAATCTTCATCTGTGTAAATTATTGTTTATTTACTGAGCTTTTCAACCTATGTTTCATTATATTAAATTCTTTTTCAAATGTGCCTATTTTGGTAACATCTTATTCATATATTGGCATGTCTATTTCTTCTTTAAACATTTTGTCAGTTAAGTATGCTAATTTAAATTATTTTTTATACTGCAATCTACCATCTCATAGATTCGTGAAGTTATAACCCTCCTGCTTGTTATATCTGCTCTCATTTGTGACAAAAAATTACCCACTTGTATGCTGTCATTTGTAATTATAACTTCATCTTCCACTGAATTTATTTCTTCTGTATGAATCCTCTGTGGTCTGTGTTACAGGAAAACCTTTCAGTCCTGTTTTTGTTTCTCCAGGTGACTCAGATATATTGCTAGTTTACAGCCAGATGCATGTTAATTTCTCAACATAAGAACACAATAACATAAACTTGTCTCAAACATTAGCAAAGCATACAGCTTGTGCTTCTATTTCTCAGCAGAAAGAAAAAGTTTTTTTATTTCCTCTTTGCATAGAGCCCAAGCAGATCAATACAATTTCTTGTTATCTCTATGTCAGGGGAAAGATTTTCTTTCTAGCCCACTCTTTCACTGAAAACACAGCTCATCAAAACCACAGTTTAGCCAGGTATGGTGGCACACGCCTGTAATCCTAGCTCTTGGGAGGCTGAGGCAGAAGAATCACAGTGAGTTCAAAGCCAGCCTGGGCTACATAAGCAAGGTCAAGGCCAGCTCACATTACATAGTGAGATGAGAAAGAGAGAGAGAAAGGGAGAGAGGGAGAGAGAGAGAAAGAGGAAAGAAAAAGATAGATAGATCCAGCTAGCACTATGAAGCCCTGAGTCAATCCCAGTATTGTGGGGGAGGGCGGGGAGGCATGAATAGCTTAGTTCAGTGATTTAACACTTGCCTAGCATGTGCACTGCCCTGAGTTTGATCCCTAGTCCCACAAAGGGGGAAAAAAATCTCTAGCTTTATGCAGAAGTCCTAGTTCTCTTTTGCACACAGCTAAAAATCAATCTCCTGGGAAGCAAAAACCAGAACTTTACCCCTCACTCAGAAAATCCCATTCTACCCATTCAGGGTAATATAGCAGGGGTTCAAGGGTTTACGGTTTTGTGTTTGATTTCATTTTTGTTTCTACAACCTGGAGATTACCTTGTCTTTCCTGCAACCTCAGAAATGTATTTAAAATAATTGTTCTATATTATCCAGCTTTTTTTGGATAACAGAGCAATTTCTATTTTAGCTAAACATCTTGCAAAAAGAATACAGCTTTCCAATCCATTTGCTGCAGGAATCCATTTGCTATAGGAATGCTCTCTCAGTAGGGCAAAAATGAACTCTTTGAAACTCTTCAGTGGATCCTCAATCTGGAAAGGCATTCAGAGTCTACTATTATCCAGAAACTTCCTATTTTTGTAATTCCTCATTCTTCCATTCCCCCATGTACACTCTGTGCCACCACCACTCCTAATATCCCACTCTAAAACTTCTTTGTTGTTTTCTGCTCCTATGCCTTTAAATGTACTGATTTCCCTTACTCACATTTATCCTGCCCTCACCCACCTACTGAATAGTCATAGTTGAACAGTCAAGGTGAAATGTCAGTCTTTTCATTAAAGCCATTCCTAACCCATACAAGTTTGGATCACTTCTTTGTGAAAAAAAAAAAAAAAAAAAGATTTATTGAGTTCTTTATATGCCAACCATTATAAAATTCATTTAGCATTAACAATAACCATACAATTTTTCTACTATTACTATCCCCATTTTTTAAATGAGGAAATGAAGATGCAGAGAGGTTAAGCAGTGCAGCTAACACAGCAGAGGTGGAACCTGAGCTCACCCCAGTGGTCTGTCTCTACATCCCTGTTAACTTTATTCTGCCTTCTACAACTCTGTCTTGCATTGTAACTACTGCTGCACTTACACATTTCCATTAAACATTTATATACCAAACTTCCCAACTCGTTTAAGAGACAGTCATGGTTTCGGCTCTATTTGTAGCTCCAATGCCATGTACACAGAAGGCTCTTAAACAGTTTTAATGACCACATAGTCCCTCTTCATCTCTTACCTGACCTACTAAAATAGCCCTCAGAACAGACACCTTGAGGTTTTTGCGTTTTTTTTGTTTTTGTTTTTGAGCTTCTATTAACTTATTTTGTCCTCCAGCCAACAGTATCTTTCTAAAGCATGTAAGGATGTTATCATTCCACTGTTTAAAAAACTTTAAGGGTATAAAATTCTTTTTTTGTTTTTGTTTTGTAGTAATGAGGACTGAAACCAGAGCCTTCTCAATGATGCTACATGCTCAGCCCTTTATTTTAGTGAGACAGGGTGTCACTTAATTGCTCAGCTGAGTTTAAACTTGCGATTCTCCTGCCTTAGCCTCTCAGACTGTTGTGATTACAGGTGTGCACCATCACACCCTGCTCTGTATAAAATTCTTTTGGCATGACACAGAATGCCCTTCACAATTTGTTGTAGTGTCTTCTCTGCTCCAATCTTGCACTCCACCTGTATTTAGCTTCTTGCCTGTCAATGAACATGCCATCACCCTTCCTGCCTTTGGACATGCAGCTTCTTCTACTTGGAATGCCCATCCTTCCTCATTCACCTGGTGAATTCTTTCTTCAACATAAAGCTCAAGTATCTTCCTCAGGTTTCCTCCAGACTGTCAGTCCATTCCTACACTCCGTTGGCATTATGCATTGACCTCATTTACCATTTGGTATTGTTACCTGACTCTGTGATTTCCCCAACTAGACTGTGTAGTCTTAAAGAACAGGGACTATGTCTTACTAACCTGTTGTGCAGAGAATGTCTAAAAATCGATCATTGAATTAGTAGAACAAAATTTAACTAATAGATCCTATACTCAAGCAAACACAAATACAAATAAACTCAAGGTAGGAATAAATAAATAAATAAATTCAAGGTAGGTAACTCTTCCCAGATTCACTAAAATTCAGGGAGTAAAAATATGCAGAAAAAAACCCCCTAAGTTTCTGTTGCTCAACTCTGAATTCTATGGACTGGAGCAATTCCTTCCATGATAATTAACTTAATTGGTAAAATATACAGTGAGGTAATCACAACACGAGCTTTGAAAAACATAAGCAAGCCCAAGGCACATGTTTCCTGCATTAGTATAATACATAAGGACACTGGCAAATTCTTGAATGTGTGTCTTAAGGATAAAGAGATGAGTCATTTTATACATCTTGAAACAAATCCTTACAGACCAGGGAAATTCCTGTCTGTTTACATATAATCACATGGTTTCATTATTCATTAGTCCTAAATGTATGTAGGCTACAACCATTGCAAAAACACTGTCTGCCAATTGTGTAATAAAATCAACACTATTTGCTTTTCATTTAAAGGGGAAATTTTTAAGTGTATGTTAATCCTAAATTAACAGGAAGACTAGGATAGGATAAAGAGAAAGGAAAAATTAGGCATTATTCAACTTTTTATCTATTCAATTTTAGAAATGAGTTTTTAACACAAAAACAAACAAAAAAAACCTGTCAATTTAAACAATTTATCAGGGCCAGGGATACAACTCAGTGCTGGTAAGCATGAAGTCATAAGTTCAATTCCCAGTACCAAAAAATAAGATAAAATAAAATGAAAGATTCATCAGCCTTAGTCTAGCTTTTTTCTTCAATCATTACCTATGGTAAAAGAAAAAGATCTACGGTCATACCATCCTGAATGCACCTGATCTTTTTGGTAAAAGAAAAACAAATGTCTTAAAAAGTCAAAGGTCTTGGTTTTAAGTTCAAAGGCAATAAAATGCAGTATCATCTTTGATTTCAAGTCAAAAGAATTCTTAAAATTCACTAATCATTTTTAATGAGACTAAAGTATAGCTATCATATATAGTTCTAAATGTATGCCTGTGGTAAATATTTTTTAATCAGTAGATAAACACTGTCTCTAAATTTAGAATTTAAGTTCCATGAGAGAGGCTCTTTAATATTTCATTCATTAATGTTTCTCAAGGAACTAGTACCTGGCACAGAGTAGGCACTCATAAAATAGCTCAAGATGGTCAAAATATTTATTATGTCAATATATAAAATGAGCCACAGAACCTCAACAAGTCTGAGTGTATCCTGACATGATCATTGACATGACCTTCCTACACAGGGTTTAGCCAACAACAAAAACAACTCATACACCATCAAAAAGCAAATTTATAACACAAAGTAATACAACATTTACAAAGGGATCACAAGATTTTGAAACCTTAAAACTTGCCAAGAAGGTGGCAAAAAAAAAAAAAAATCACCAGCACAACCAAAATTTTCAACAAGCACACACAAACTCTTGCACTTTTTTCATATGCAATGCACTTCCAAAAGATACACTGGGTTTTACAAAAAAAAAGATTTAATAAATTAAGCCAAGTACAATGGTATAGAACTGTAGTTCTGGCTCCTCAGGAGGCTGAGGAGGGAGGATCTCTTGAGCCCAGGAATTTGACAGCAACCTGGGCAACACAGTGAGACCCAAGTATCACTTAAACACACCAGTATATTTATTAAAAAAATTCATTTCCAGTATTACAAAAAAAAAGCTAAGTACTTCTAAAATTGCTATTCCTGTTTTGCTGTTATAAAAGCACAATATAAATATTTATGAAATTGGTATTTTTAAGTTTTCTCTATTAAATGACATCACAAGCATTTCACAATGAATTAGGCTTATTATCCTTCCCCCCTCTTTTTAAAAGGGGTTACTTTTTCAGCCCTGGTTACTAAGTTACAAAGACCAGTAAAGTAACTTCTCTCCTAGGTCTGTTTCCTTTTCTGTAGAATGAAAGACCTGCATTAAAACAACAGTTAACCTTTTTATTTCTCTGTAACCCTTTGAAATACAAAGTAAGTAAGGTCTTGGTTTTAAGTTCAAAGCTGTAAATGACCTATCCATAAAAATGCACTTCCACATACCCACAAACAGGAATCAACCTAAATGTCCACCAATAGATGGTTACGTAAATTATATCTATTCAATGAAATTTCACACAACGAAAGATGAAGGCATTTTCTATGTACTAATATGGAAAGATTTCATCATGTTTTGTTAAGCAAAAGTAAATTACAGAAAAATTAGTGTAATGTACAACCTTTTGCATAAAATACTAGTAGGGAGACCAGAGAAATACTCATATTTTGACCATAATCTCAGAATTTGAAGCAAATAAATAGTGCAAAATCAGATGGAATTGTGTTTTCATTGTTAGGCAAGTTACTTAATCTCTCTGGGCCTAAACTTCATCTGTAAAATGGAAATAAAGGTACATACTTAACTCATAAGGATATTGTAATGTTTAAAAGAAGTAATAATGAAGCCAGGCACGGTGGTACACATCTACAATCCCAAACTCTGGGAGGCTGAGGCTAAAGGATGACAAGTTTGAGTCCAGTCTGAACAATTTACCAAGATCTTGTCTAAAAAAAAAAAAAAAAAAAAAAAAAGTTGCGAGGACACATGCAATGCAAAAGCTATGTACTGCAAATATGTACTAAAAAGGGGGGGGGGGGCTGGATTTGTTGCTGAAAGGAAAGCCGAGTTCAGAAACCAGTACCAAAAAAACAAAACACTCTCCCCTCAAAAATGAGTAAAAGGCTCACAGAGGCAGGTCCCTGCACCCCTAGAAATAAAGCAAGGTATCCTAGAACAGTTGTCTCTGATGGCTTGAACAAAAGCAAACTGCATTCTGGAACCTATAGTTTCTAGGAAGTGTATATTTATAAAGAAGTAATGCCTCCTTTTCCGCACTGAAAATAACATATGACAGCATTCCTAACACAAAAGAAGCAAATATCTCGACTTTTCTGATTGATGTTTCCTGGAAATCTAAGTATTTTAAAAAATTAAACAGACCTGTAGATGTACAGGCTGGCTGTGTCCCATAGTCCTAACTTGTAACAGTCTAGACTTGTTTTCTAAAAAAATTACTTTGTATCTCAAAACTCATTATCAATGGAGTGGTCGGCTCCTGGTGGTGATAAAGGCAAAGAAGCGCAGGTAAGAGTCCTACCTAAAATTGCCAGGATGATAGTACCAAAGCTACATGACTGGAGACAGAAGAGACACCCACCAACCAATCTTTTTTCCCAAAACTTTTAAACCCTATCAAAGCTTTTCAGTCGGGCATTACTGGTGCTTATTGTTAGCACCATCATAAATAAAAGTTGCTGTCATCTGTCACTTCCTTACTATGAGCCAAACTCTGTGCTAAGCATGCACTTTTGAAGATTTTATGAAAAAACAAAACGAAAAACAAAAAGAAAACGCACATGTGAGCTCATTCTCCAACCCACACTACTCTCAAGTCTGAAAATCTCCCTTCAAATCCTCAAATCAACGCACCCCCTAAATTCTGGACACTCCACAGCCCTTCCTTGCAAGCCCACTCAAGAGCCACATCCCTCCAAGCAACACGACCCCAAGCTCTCTCGGCCCAACTATAAACCGAGCATTTCCCGGATCTTCCAGGGCCCCTCCCCCTCCACACACCAATTCCAACCTGCCCCGAACTTGTTCCAAGAACTGTTTCCCTCCAAACTTCTGACTTGCGTAAGGCTAGGGTCCCCTCGCTGCCCTTCTAAACCCAACGTGCCTGTAGTTCATTCCAAAGTTCAAAATTCTGAAACGCATAGTACACCTGGGCAAATCCCGGTTCTAACCCCACGGGAACGCCCCACACCCGCTCCAGCAAGGCCCCGGACTCTCCACCCGCTGGCCAGGCCAGGGCGCGGGGCCTGGTTGCAGACCCCATGCGGGGAAGGGAAGCTCCACCTGGCTCCGCGGGCGCGGCGCGCGCCTCCTGCTCCGGCCTGGGGCCCGCGGCGGCCGCGCCCCCGTCCCGGCGCAGGCGGCAGCGCTCGGGCTGGCCGCGACGGGCGCGCTCGCCCGGCACCTCGGAGTCGGCCTGGCCGTCGTCGCGGGCCCGACGGCGGGCCCAGCCCGGCCCACGGGCGCGGCAGCGTAGGCAGCCGGGGCCCGCCGCATCCGCGGCGCGTTGGGCGCAGCCTCGGCACAACGAGTGACCGCACGGCAGGGCCGCTGCTTCCCCCGGAGTCTCCAGGCACCCGGCGCAGCAGGACTCCTCCGGTCGCGAAGGCGGCGGCGACGGCAGTACCAACATCGCGGGGCCAGAGGCCGGGCCCGGGGCTCCAGTCTTTGCTGCCGCCATGTCGTCACAGCGACCCCGCCGGCCCCGCCGACTCAGAGCCGTAGCTACCGCTGCGGAAGAGGCCCGAGTACTCGGACCTGCCGCCGCCATCTTGTTTCCCGTTTGAAGGGAGAGTCCGTTGCGAGGGAGAAGAGTAGAGGGCGGGGCACCGCGCGGTTGGCAAATTATCTGCATATTTATGAGAGGGCGTGGCTCCAGTGGCCCTGGAGAACATTTTCCCCAGGCCTGGTTGGCGGGACAGGACAACTCATTAATATTCATTACTTATCTTTACATATGCAATCTTTAGCCTTTCCCTCTGGAGCTTTTGCTGTTTTCTATTTCTGAAGGAGATGAGCTTGAGAAATAAAGGGGTTTATTTGGAATTCTGGCAAGTATTAAATTTTGTGAAGTAATTACACTTGTTTATCCCTGATCACTCAGACTGAAGTTGTGGAGCCTGAGAAGTACCCAGAAATCAGATTTAGTTCTTCGTTTCATATGAGGGCTTGTGCTCTCCCCTGAGGATTATGGAAGCTGTGACTGAAGCCAGGACCACTATGACCAGTGTCTTCAGTGCAATAACTAATTGCCAAATGCAATAGCCTCTCATCAATCCATCTCATCCTCTCTGTCTTATTTACATATGTCTTATTCTTTACATATGTCTTATTCTTTACATATGTCTTGTTACTTTTCTGTCATTGCTGAAACAGAATACCTAATGCCCAAAATTAAAGGACAGATTTATTTAGCTCACAGTTTGTGGGGTTTTCAGTCCATAATCAGTTGGCTTCAAGGCAGGAAGGCATGGCAGATGAACAACAATGCATGGTGGTGGAAGATAGCAAAAGCAACGAGAGCAAAAAGGGAGGAGCGAGCAGAGAAGAGTCTGTCCTTTATATAGGATGTTGGCTACCCACCATAGGGTGGGTATAGCACACTCATAATCCCAGAGTTGGACCATGAATCAATCACAGTTTCTAGAAGCCTGCTCCCATGACTGCATGAGGTTTTGGGGAAATATCCAGAAACAAAACATAATATTCTGCTCCTGGCTCCCCAAAGACTCATGCATATCCTTTATGAAAAAGATATTTAATCCATCACCAAGAGTTGCCAAAGTCTTAACAGTTTCAGCATTGCTGAAAAATTCAAATCCCAAGTCTCCTCCATGATCTAAGGCAAAGTCTTAGCTGTGAGCCCTGTACAAATGAAAAGTTAAAGTCAGGTGTGGTGGTGCACTCCTATAATCCCAGCACTTGGGAGGCTGAGGCAGGTGGATTGTGGCAAGTTCGAGACCAGCCTGGACTACAAAGTAAGCCCAGGGCCAGCCTGAACTGTGTAGCAAGACTCTGTCTCAAAAAGACAAAAAAAAAAAAAAAACTTCCAACATTCAATGGCACAAGATAAACGTTACTATTCCTAAGGGACTAGTAGATACAAACAGAGACACAAAGGAATGAGACCAAAGGAAGTCCAACATCCAGCAGGGCAAACACTAATATAGTTCCATGTTGAACATCAGAAGCAATCTGTGCCAAATTATGAGTTCCAAAGGGCTTGTGTGGTCTGCCCCTATAGTATTTTTGGTGGTTGTAGCTCCCATGGCTTCTTTCTTAGATTCATTTTCCTCCCTCCTTACAGGTTTCCTCAGATGACCCACATTCCTGGCTCCTCCAAATTTCTGGGGTCTCCATTGCACCTTTGGCTTCACCCTCACAGCTTCACATATTGCCCACTGCCTGGGCTCCCAGGCCTTCTGAAATCTAGGTAGAAGCCTTTTTAACCTCAGAACTCTTGCATTCTACATGCTCCTAAAACCTGCACCATGTGGGTGATGCCAAGGTCCACTGCCAGCTAGAACAGTAGCCAGGTTTTCTTCACTTATGGCTTGGGGTCAAGTGCCTGGATCGCTGGGCACTCTGAACCTGATTCTGAGGAACAAATTATGCTGCCACCATTCTAGAAACTGGAGAACTACCACTGCCATGGCCATTCTGGAACATAGTGTGGCTACCACCATTCTGGAACATGATGCTCTGTGGCTTTCTTCTCAACATCTTTTACTTTTACAGTTTTGAAGCCAAAAAGGGTGAGGATATGCTGCTTCTTGCTATGCCCTCAGGCTATCTTTTATATTCTTCCATTCCTTCTCAACAATTGAGATTGTCTCAGCTCTATCTTTGCAGTCCACAGCTTTACTAGAGATTTTTTCCTGACCAAACACACAACATTTTAAATCATCCTGTTGGACTTTTTGCTCTTAAATGTCAACATAAATCTGGCTAAAAGACCTGCAAAATAGCCATGCCACAGCAAACACTTGACTGACTTGAAATTTCTTCTGCCAGATTAATTAATCTGTCACCCTTAATCTTAGTCTCAGGCAAAGTCTCTGGACAAGAACAAAATGCAGACAAACTTTTTGTCAAGCCATAACATACAACATCTAGACTCCAACAACCAGTGCAGTCCTTTCCAGCAGAAACCTCTTAAGCCTGGCCTTTACCCAGCAGAATTTCTATCAGCCTTTTGGTCTTTTAAGCTCTGACCAGAATCTTCCATACAGACTATCTTAAGGTGTGCCAGTGCTACTCTTTCAGGCCACATCTCTGAGCCTTTCCAAAGTCTTCCCACAAGCCATGCCTAAAGGTTCTTGAACAATATAGTCAGGCATAATCAGCAATGACCCTACTTCTCAGGTACCAAATTCTGTGTTGGTTACTTTTCTCTAATTGCTGAGACAAAAAAACCTGATACCCAAAATTAAGGAAGGAAAGAATTATTTAGCTCACGAGAGGTTTGTGGAGGTTTCAGTCTATAGTCAACTGGCTCCAAGGCAGGGTGGCATGACACACACAGAGGCAAATTTTTGCAGTGGCAGAAGACAGCAAAAACAACAAGAGCAAAAAAGGAGAAGTGCTAGAGAAGCCTCTTTCCCTCCCTTATATTGTATGTAGGCTTCCTAACTTAGGGTGGGTGGTCAGAGGTGGCCTTCCACACCCATTATCCCAGCATTAGACCATGAATCAACCACAAATTCTAGAAACCTGCTTCCATGATTGCATGAGGCTTTGGGGGGACATCTGGACACAAACCATAACACTCTCTTTCCACATCCCTTCCTGAAACTCCCCTCCTTGGCTGGCAAATCATACTTCCCTGTTTTGTTTTGTTTTGTTTCTACGACCCCCTTAGTTCCATTTCAAGACTCTTCTTTGAGTATCACCTATGTCTGCAGCTTAAATATAGACAAACCTCTAAGCTCAGGCCACTGTCCCCTTCTCTACATCCTCCTCTGTAGGGTTCACCTCACACTTCCTTCCTTCTGAAACTCCCAAATTGATTCCTGTAGCCCAGACCTCCTGAGTCCTGCCCTGCATAGTCAGCTGCAATAGAAACATCCTATGGAGGTCTGCATCCCTCAGATGCAAAACTAATGTCACACTCTTCCACACTCATTGGAAACAGCTGTTTTCCTTGTCCTAGTAAAGATATCACCTTCCCCTGACCTCAGACTGCAAAACTGAACATATTTAACTTCATCCTTACATCCTATATCCTCTCAGGTACTTAGTCCTGCCAGTTCTCTCACCAAAAAGACTATTGTTCCACTGATTCCTGCCTCTTCATCCCTCTTCCACTGCCCAATTCAGACCTCATCATCCCTCCCCTAGAATAAATATTGTGGTTGCTTCTATCAAGTGACTCTCTTTCTACAGCCTTTCTTCCTCTAATCCCATGATAGTAAACCTTCTAGAGCTCTCAGTGATACAAACACCCCATGCATGCCATAAGTTCACCAGCACTGCTCTAATCTATCCTCTGAAGTTCTTAGAGTTACTTTCTGAAGGCCACCTCTGACCGGTCATTCCTGATTGAGCCAAGGTGAGGTGCTCAGACTTTGATGCCAACACCCTTTCTGGATGCAAAGGATATGAGAAAAAGTACTGCTCCCCTCTGATGGAGAAATGGTTCTGCTATAGCAAGTCTTCCACTTTTTATTTTCTTTCCCCTAAGATAGATTTGCGGTAGAAAAGCATCACATAAATGGCATTTCCTGTTAGTAATCTTCTTAGGGAAGTAGAAGTTTTGTAAAGTGAACAGAATTAAACATTTAAAATGTAGAGGCCAGGAATATAGCTCAGCAGCACAGCATCTTCCTGGCAAGCATGCAGTCCTGAGTTTGATTACCAGTACCAAAAAACCAAAATGAAACAAACAGACAAAAAGAAAAAAATGTAATAGAAGAGACCCTGAGTTTTCCTGAGACTGTCCAGAGCCTGAGGTAAACCAATCCAAGGAAGAGTGATTGGTTAAAGCCACAGTGCAGGACCTAGGAATGTAGCTCAGTGACAGAGCACTTGCCTAGCATGCTTGAAGTCCTGAGTTCCATCTTCAACTGCCCTCCAAAAGAAGTCAGAAAGCAGAAAAAAGGAAGAGATGGATTCCCAAGATGAGAACTAAGTGGCTAAAAGTCAGTCACGAATTGAGAAAGAAGTGGTCAATGAGAATTGAAACAAATATTTGTGTGTACAGAGGCCCAGACAGTTGAAATCCTTCCAGATACAGAAGTGAACATTGGTTGAGCTATCCTTCACCCAAGAGACTTCCTCACTCTTTTTCCTAGTTGAGAGTTCTTGAAGACATTTTTTGCCCAGTTCTGACCAGGGAGACTTTTGTAGTGCAGAGATCAAGTTTGCCACCGTTAGAAATGGAACCTTGCATGGGTGCTGCTCACTGTTGCTGGGTTCTTCTGTCTCTTAATGTGAAGAACCTGTTTACTTATGGAGGTGAACAACAACACTGTCCCAAGCTTTCCTGGATACAAATAAAGGCAACAAGTTTCCTTTTGCAAGAGGTCTGAGTAGCACTAAACCAGATGTCAGGATATCTGAACTTGGTCTTGTCCCCTTTCTTTAACTCCCTGTGTGATGTCAAACAGCTACATTCTTTCTAGGCCTCAGTCTCCTCTTCTTTAATACAAAGATGTTGGAATTGAGCAGTTTTCAACCTAGGATGCACCACACATATACACTCCAAGATTCCATATTAGATCTACAAAACCCCAAAACTGAGGCAAGCGAAGGCAGAATATGTATGTTTTTAATGCTGTAAGAATTCTAATGGACTTATTTCCCTAATTTCTTTCTACCTCAGTCTATTTGTTGCTTGTGCACAGGAATGCTATTGATTTTTGAGTATTGACTTTGTACCCAGCTACACTATTGAATTTAATTACTAAATTTACAAGTCTTTTGGTGGAGTTTTTGGGGTCTTCTATGCAGAGTATTATGTCATCTGAAAATAATGATAAGTCAACTTCTTCTTTTTCTATCCTTATTCGTTTTATTTCTTGTCCAATTGCTCTAGCTAATGTTTCCAGAACTATATTGAATAGGAGTGAATCCTTGTCCTGTTCCTGATTTTAGAGTGAGAGACTTCAGTTTTTGTTCATTTAGAATGATGTTGGCTGTTGGTCTGTCATAGATGGCTTTTATCAGATTGAAACAAACACCATCTGTTCTTGTTTTCTGTAGGGTTTTTATCGACATCTTTCACAGTAGTATAAAAAATTGATACTTAAGAATCAATCTAACAAATGAAGTAAAAGACCTATATATTGAATATTATAGTACTCTGAAAAAGGAGATAGAAGAGGTTATCAGCGAATGGAAAGACATCCCTTGCTCATGGATAGAAAGAACCAACATTGTGAAAATGGCTATACTCCCAAAACTGTTACACAGATTTAATGCAATCCTGGTCAAAATACCATTAGTGTATGTCACTGAACTAGGGAAAACATTCCTAAAATTCATTTGGAACCAGAAGAAAACTAGAATAGCAAAAATAATTCTAGACAACAAAGACAAGGCAGGGAACATCAAAACCCTTGACTTAAAATTATTCTACAAAGCTACTGTGATTAAAAGATATCATGGTACTGGCAAGAAAAAACAAACGAACAGACCTGAGGAGCAATGGAACAGATTAGAAGATGTAGAAACAATTACAAGCATACTCAACCACTTTATCTTTGACAAAGGGGCCAACACATTCACTAGAAGAAAGATGGCTTCTTTAATGGTGTCAGAAAACTGGCTTTCCATATACTGAAGACTAAAACTAGGCTCATGTCTCTCACCATGCACTAAACTAAAATTGAAATGGATCAAAGATCTAAATATTAAAGCAGAAACACTAAATCTGCTGGAAGAAAGAATAGGTAGAACTCTTGAAGACATTGGTATAGGCAAAGATTTCATGAATAAACTGACTGCATAAGAAATACTACATAGAATCAACAACTGATATCTCATCCTTTCAAATGCTTTTGCACAGCAAAAGAAATCACCAGTGGGATGAAGATAACCCACAAAATGAGAAAATAATTTAGTCAATTGTCCTTCAGACAGAGGACTAATATCTGGAACATATAAAGAATTTTTAGAAATCAGAACCCCCCAAATTTAAATATGGATCCAAAAATGGGCATCTGAGATAAATACATACTTCTCAGATAAAGAAATACAAATGCCAAATAAATATATGAAAAAATGTTCAGCATCACTGGTAATTCAAGACATGCAGATTAAAACCACATTGAGATTCCATCTTGCCCCAGAAAGAATGGCTATTATCAAGAAACTAACTTACAACAAATGCTGCAGGGGCTGTGGGGAAAAAAGAACCCTTCTCCACTGCTGGTGGAAATGTAGACTAGTACAACCACTGTGATAGTCAGTGTGGAGATGCCTAAAAAAATAGGAGTAGAGGTACCATTTGTCTCAGCTATTCCCCTTCTGGGTATTTTCCCAGAAGAATTAAAGGTATCAGCCCACAGTAATATATGGGCACTGAAGTTTATAGCAGCACAGTTTGTAATGGTTAATTCTTGGAAACAACCCAAATGCTCATATTAACTGAGGAATGGATAAAAAAAAGAGTAGTATAATGGAGTACTACTCAGTGATAAAAGAGAATAAACAAGACATTTCTAGGTAAATGAATGCACTTGTGACCATATGCTTAAGTGAAATAAATTGGACATGTGTAAATATTACATTGTCTCTTTGGTGCAAGAAACAGAAAAAATAAGGACCAAAATGTACAAGAGATATTTTAAAGAGAAAGGAAATTGCTCAAAAGGCAAGAGAAACTAGGGAGGAGGAAGGAGAAATGAAAGGAAAAGAAAAAAGATAAAGAAGGATAAAATGGAAACAAACCTTTATAAATAAGGAGGGGTTGAGGGGTTGAAGGGAGGGGAGGGAATTGAAAACAGAAAAGAATCAAGATATATCATGTACTGCCAGGCATGGTGGCACATGCTGCAGTCCCAGCACTCTGGAGGCTGAGGCAGGAGGATCACTGTGAGTTCAAAGACAACCTCGGCTACAAAGTGAGTTCTAGATCAGTCTGACTTGCCTAGAAATCCTGTCTCAAAAAGACCAAAATAAATAAATTAAAAAGATACATCATGTACAGGCACAAATTCCCTATGAGGTATGTCTAAATTGTACCAATAAACTTAGTAAAAAAGAATTCTCATAGATACTTCTAGGAAAGACCAATTCAATAGATAAATTCAAAGATCTATTCCAATTCTAATATTGTAAAAGTCTGACTCCCAATTTCCATTTCTTCATTCCTCTAGGCTGTTACCAGAGTAATCTTACTAAAGCAGTAATGGTGACAAAAGGTAAGCCCAATTTGAGAAATTGTGACAGTCTTTCATGATGAAAAAATGAAGGAGATGAGAATAATTCGAAAGTCTTGAGTCTAGGAGCCTGGGATGGTGATCTCCATGGATAACTGACATCTCCCTACTTGAAATAACGCCCGGTTCTTCTCCCTGTACCCTGGCAGCGAGGAAGCAACAGGTGACCTAGGTTCAACCCCTTGGCCACTACCCTCTTAACTTCGAATCTTCCATGAGTAACACAAAAACATAGAGACAATTTTAGAAGTACGCACCGCAACAGAAACAGTGTGTATCCAGCAGCAGGAGTTTTTCAGATGAGGGTTGGTGGAGCTGAGGAGTCCAATCCCTAGCAGGGCAATGATGGCTACTCCTGAGGCCAGAACTCACCTGTAGTTCCTGTTGCCCGGTCTTCCTGGATTATAATATATATTTTCCACATCTTGACTCTCCAGTCTCTCTGTCAACTGTTTATATCCTTTCAGTACAATCTCTTTTTTCTTAAATCCTTCATAGTTTCTAACACTTCCATTTCTCTGACCAAGACCTTGGTTTTTGTTTTCAGAGTGCTATCTGAAAATGCTTTCTAAAGGTAATCACAAAATGATCTGAGGAGCTTAGGCCAACAGTGAGAACAAGCCTAAATACCACACATTGCTTTTTTTTTACTCCAGCTTCCACCTCTACCACACACCACCAGGGGAAGTGGAACTGGCAGACTCATCTTAATGCAGGACTCCGGCTGGAGCAATCAGCATCGCAGCTCTGTACACCAGGGCTTCCTCTGGCTGCTTCCTTTCTGCTACCCCATCATGTTGCTGAGGACTGCATTGCTGCCAGAATTCCCTGCCTTCCTTGCCATAATGCCTCTACCCATTGCCATTCTCCATCCACATCACTGCAAACCTTTTCTTTTCCCTCTAGCTGGCAGCTCTACTTTCTCTCTCCTAGACTGATACACTTTGATGAGAATTAGGCCATTCAACCTAATTCCAGGTGAACCAAGACCCGCCTTCTGGCCAGCCCAGGCACTGCTGGGTGCACCCTGAGACTTCACACCTCTAGGAAGGAAAAGGATTAGTTCTCCAGACTAAACCAGTGCTACCTCTCCCTTACCTCCTCCTCATCTCTTCAAATGGCTTCTTCTTCCTATCCTCTTCCTCTGTCAAGTCAGATTTCCCTTCAAGAGTTGGTCTCTTCTTTTTGGTTTTAAAGATAGTTATAGATAGGTGTGGTGGTGCATACCTGTAATCCCAGCTACTTGGGAGGTTGAGGCAGGAGGATCACAAATTTGAGGCCAGCCTGACCGCATAGTGAGCAACTCAATGAGCAACTTGGTCTTAAATTATTTTTTAAAAAAGGGCTGGAGATGTGATTCATAATGGAGTACTTGCCAAGCATGCTCAAGGTCCTGGATTTAATCCTCATTACTGGAAATGTGTGTGTGTGTGTGTGTGTGTGTGTGTGTGTATTTATGCATACCTACCTCATTTAAACCTAAGGTGAGTATATTATTATCTCTGTTTTATAGATTCTGTAATATTTAGCACAAGGAAGTGTTACATATGGATTTGTATTTTATAATTATCAGAAGGGATTAAAATACATAAAATAGCCATTGAGTATAATGTTGGTTTTCCTTTTTTTTTTGTACTAGGATTTGAACTCATGGCATAGCACTTGCTAGGCAGGTGCTGTGCTGCAGAGCTATGTTCTTGGCCTGTCTTTGTTGACTTTTCATCTGTGCAGTGGTAGCACCAGTAGCTTACAGGGATCTGTAATGATGAAGTGAGATTAATTCAGCAAATATTTGCAAAGAAACTGCCTGGTATTAGGGTGACTGAGATGCAGGTTCTGCCTTCATAGAGCTTATTACTGTTTTATTCAAGGGATAGAATTTGCATGAGATATGTATAGCTGAGCTGAGAAAAAATAAATAACTAAACAGGAACAAAAAGTAATCTAACCAGACTTCATCCCACTGCATGAAATTGAGATATCAACTGACATTCATTCAACAAATATCTACTGAGCACCTAAGGTGATCCGTGTAGGTGCTGAGCATTTGGCAGCCAACAAGGAAGGCGAGTAATGGATGCTGAGCCCGTTTGGGTGGGACCAGTTTCCAGATGATTGCATGGTATCTCTTTAGTTATGCCATTACTGCTTCAAAGTACATTTAACAAATAGGTACATTAGTGATGCAAATGAGTCCTTTTATTTCTTTGAATTTCCCATTTAGATACTCTAAATTCCCCTACAATCACAGCTGATCACACCCTTTCTACACATCCTTCCTCTCCTCCTAATTCTCTTCCCTGCTCTCCTTATACTTTCATAAGTACCTATTCTTCTTTCTCCAGGCTCTAGTCAGGGATTCCAAGACACTAATTCCCTCTTTGATCTACCTGTTCTTTATTTTAAAAGTTAATTGATAAATAAAGTTACAAATATCTGTGGTGTATAATTGTTTTTTAAGGGTACAGGTGCTTAAAGAAGTCTTTTAGGTCCAAGATATTGAGAATACACGGCCCTACTCAACCTCATTTCAAAGTAAAAAATCTAAAAGATAACCCTTTCTCTGCTGGTAGTGATCACCTTTTACAGGAAATCACATTTCTTATTCTCACCATCTGTCTCTTTTTCCTGTTTCACCAAAGAAACCCTTGTATTACTTTCACATTGCTTGTATCCTATGTTCCCCAAGAAAAAATGGGTCATGGTCCTATTCCAGGAAAAGAGCAAAAACCTCACTTTGTTATAATGGAATAGAGAACTTTACTAAGGAGAATGAAGAATTCACTTCAGAAGGAACTAACGAGGGAGCTACCGTAGCTGCTTAGAGACTGAGTCTCTGGTTTGGGGAGAGACAGCTGTGAGCCAAGCTCCGCGGAACACTGAGAACAGAGAGCAGGGTCTCTTAAATTCCTTCGTCCTGAGGGAAGACGGACTCTACACCACTCCACCAGTGAGAAACCGGATTGATTGTGTTGCAGAAGGGACACTGTCCCACGGATCCCTAGTAGGTTTTGACCTCAGTTATCCCATTCCTGGGCACGTCCTCCTGCTGTCTCCCGGGTCTGTAATGTCGCAGAAAGACCACCAGGGGGCAAACGGAGACCACACAGCCTCTTCCACCCAGTTAAAGGGCCAAATTCAGACTGTCAGAGCTGGAACCAGCTTTTGAAATTATCCGAGGCTTCTAGTCAAACCTCTTCATCTACATAGAGGAAAACTAAGGGTTAAGAGGGCAAATAATTTGTCAAAACCACATAATGAGTTGTAGGAACTAGAAACCAACTCTTACTCCTCCAATCCTATGTGTCCCACAGCACCCATCTTCCATCTCCTATTAAATTTTAGGATGCACTGGTTTTTGAGATTTTTTTTATGAAAAGGATTCTCTTCCCAATTGGATGTAAGAACTTGGGGCCAGGGACCACTTTTTGACCCACATTGTACATCTTCTCCAGCACCTAGCACAGCTCTGAGTGCACAGAGATGAAGTACAGTACCCTTGCCTCAAGAAACTCAGTATCTAGAAAAAAGAACAGATATGTGCACCTGTAATTCAGGAGTGGAGCTTTTCTTTCTTTCTTTTTTTTATTTAAAGGAAGGATGAAAAGGAAATTTTTTAAAAAGAGAAAAAAGAATAATACAGGATTCAAAAAAATTATCATAAAATCGCTTGTTGATACATGACATATTGTCATCCTAAAAATAGTTGTTAAACCTACAAAATCAAGCATAAAAAGTGGCTAGACACTCAAACATTGACAGTGCAAACCCTTCTGTTCAATGATTTAACAGAAATTTAGTGATATGGTCATCTATCTTACACATGATACATACCGTTATATCTTTTAGAGCACTTTCATGGAGTGGAGCTTTTAACAGAGGTGTAAAAAAGGATATGGGAGCAGCAAAGAGGTAGTGACTACAATGTGGATACACAGTAAGATCCCAAAGGAAGAATGAGAACTCATCAAAGAAGGGGAGAGGGAATTCCAAGAAGAACAGCAGAGGAAGCCAACACATGGAGATGTAGGTAGAGTGGAAGATGTAGGTAGGATGAAAATCATTGGTTCTGAGTAGCTGGAGCAAATTATGGTAAGAAACTGAACTAGGGATAGCAGAGGAGGAACAATTAAGACTAGAAAGAAAGTTTGCAGTTAGATGTAAAGTTGTATTTCATTCATTCATTCATTCATTCATTCATTCAACAAACATTACTCCTATGTGCTGAGTAGCACTTGTTAGGGGTAATAGTGGGGGTGATGATAAAAGCCAGGGCAGCAATAATGATGAAAATACTGATATGGCTGAATTTCAAGGATGTGGGGTCTTATGTCTGGGTTTCGCTCTTCAAATGAACCAGATAGTCTATCCTCAATTTCTTCTTTTTAAAATTCACTTTCTATGCCATAATATTTCTGCAAGCATGATAAATATTCCTAAAACCTGCTGGACTTTCTGTGAGAACTGTGCCAAACATCAACCTAACAAAGTGACACAGTGCGAGGAGGACAGATATGCTTTGTATGTCCAGAGACAGTGGTGATGTGTTAGACTCATTTACAGATCTAAGAGATGTTGGTTCTTAACAGGTGGCGGTTTTTGTTTTGTTTTTAGAGCCAGGGCCCCATTATGTAGCCTAGATTGGCTTTGAACTTTCTCTGTCTTCCCGCCTCAGCTTTCTGACTGCTGGAATTGCAGGTATGTGCCACTGGGCAATATGCCAGCATTTTGAAGTGGTAGAAAATGAGGATAGAGAGGGCTGAGTGATCTAGTTCTAGCTCCGTCTTTTGTTTTACTATGAAGATAATAAAATGTTGGAGTGAAGCTCACTGATAGAGACAGAGACAGACACTACTATGTGCTAGGCACTATCCTAGAAACTAAGAAGATAGCAATGATTAAGAATTAAAGTTCCATTAGTGTGACAAGTTGAAAGAAAAAATATGTATATGCATATGTATATGTATATAAAATAACTAAGATAGTTACACTGATTTCTCTGAGTTCACTGAAGAGAAAGATTTGTGCTGGCATTGTTCAGACAATTGAAAGCAGATGTCTTGTGCTCTGGGTGAATGATTTGGGGATGGCAATGTGCAACGTATGTACCATTGTTGCCCCCTGATGGATGTGCTTTGAAATTTTGTTGTAGTTCTTTCTCTTCTTTTTTTCTATCTTTGAATAAAATGGATTTGAAAGTAAATAAATAAAGGTAGCAAACAAACAACAAAAAAGAATTAAGATCCAATCTTGGCTTGGTGGTGCCCACCTTCAGCCTCACTACTCTGGCAGGCTGAGCCAGAAGAATCACCCCAGATAACCTAGTGACTTAGTAAGACATCACCTCAAAATAAAAAAGAAAAAGTGGGGGATGAAAAGGTAGCTCAGTACAAAGGCCCTAAATTCAATCCCTAGTGCAGCAAAAACAAACAAAGGCTCAGATTATCATGGAGCTGCCGTGCTCACAGGAGAGACAGATCATATACAGTGAAGGTCTGGGAGTTTAGCTCAGCGGCATAAGTGCCTGCTTGGCAAGCGTGAGGTTGAGTTTGATCCTCAGTACAAAAATTTTTTTTAATTTAATTTAAAAACATATATAGAGAAGAAATATATTTCAGATAATAAGTGACACAAAAGATTAAACAAGGCAATATGATGGAAAATGACTGGAGTATGCACATTGTTAGATAGATCGAAGACATGACATTTGAGCTGAATAAAGCGTCAGCTAGGGGAAAAGTCTAGGGCACAGCATTCTAAGCAGGAGGAATAGCAAAAGCAAAGACCTTGACGGGGGACTAGACAGCTTAGTGAACCCAAAGGCAGAAAAAAAGGACAAGACAGAGAAGTCTGGAGTAAGAAGTCAGCAGTGGCAGGTCATGGAGGGACTTATAATGTTAAGGGTCTGGTTGTATTCTAAGAGCAGTGGGAAAGTTTAAGCAAGGAAATGTTTCATCTGATTTACTTTTATTTTTCCTAAAGTAAAGATCTTACTATATAACCCAAGCTGGCCTCTAACTTACAATCTTCTTGCCTCAGTTTCCTGAGTCTATAGATGGGGCTACATGTGTTTGCCACCTCACTCAGCTCTACTCCACATTTCCTCTAGTGTTTGATAAGTGGCTTCTTTGGATGGATAGAATGCTTGTCATTATCTGACTGCATAATGCAAGTTACAGGGCACTATTCTCTGGCACTCTGGCCTACATTCTCACAGACCAACTGAAAGAAGTCTGAATACAAACTGCTTTTCTTAAGTGACTATGAGGGTGGAGACAGAGGTTGAGAACTTGCTCTCCATGGTGCTTTGTTAGTGAGAATGACTCTAGTAGAGGAGGCTTCTAGGAGTACAGAGCTTAGGACCTGGATGAAGGATGATCCTATTCATGGACTTCATTAAAGACATTTTGTCCTTGCTCAGTTTCTTGGTTCCTTGAGATTACAGATTATGTGACTCCTATTCTGGTTTCTTGCTACTTCATTCACCAAATCTTTTGGGTACATTGTCCTTGGAAGAGAAGGCCTACACAGGGGAGAAACACATAGAAATATTCACATAGCTATATAAGCCCCACAAAAATTGGTATGGCTTATATCTAGATATTCCCCAAGAGCCTTGGTAGGGCTTTTTGACTGTGATTAGATTATGAGTACTGTATAGCTACTGTACTTTTAGGAGGTAGGGACTGGTCCGGAAGAGTTGGGTCACTATGGACATGGGCTAGAAGGGTATAACTCCCTCTCCGACTCTTCCCTTGGCTTTCTGCTTCCTGTCTCCTGTAAGGTGAGTAGCTTTCCTCTAGCCAGGTCCTTCTGCTATGATGTTGACGATGAAAGCAATGAAAATTCTAACGTATGAGCCAGAATAATCCTCTCCTCCTTTAAGTTGGTGGATTTTGTTGCAACAACAATAAAGTGACTAAGACAGATTTTTGTATGAAAAGTGGGGCCATTGCTGTGACTATTACCTGACCATGTGGTTCAGAAGCCTCTGGAACTGGTTGACAGGAAGAATTTGGAGAGGTTTGGAGATACATGCTAGAAAAGCCCTAGGATGCTATAAGCCAAGCTTGATGGAGATTCTGGTTAAAGTTCAGAAGATCAAAATGCTGAGCCAGCATGCCGCTCTGGTAAGTGGCTGTGACCTCCTAAGCTGTGGCCACCCCAGGGTGAAAACCATATCAGCATTTCCTGAGATCTGCGCCATGTTGGAACTTGGGGTGCTGGGAAAACAGGCAGCCAACATGCTGCTCTGGTAAGTGGCTGTGGCCTCCCAAGCCTTGGCTGCCCCAGGGTGAGAACCGTATCAGCGTTTCCTGAGATCCACACCATGTTCCACTGGGAAAACAGGCAGCCAGCTCACCGCTCTGGTGGGCAGCTGTAAGCCTACTGGCGCACGGGCTAAGAATCAAACATCCATCTCATTCCCCTCAGCTAGCAAGTGAGAGCTGGAGATCTGAACATCTCTTGCGAGTTTGACTATATGCAATATAGCAAATAAGGGGGATTTTCTTCTGCCATCTCTTTGAAGGCAAATGTTTTTATCTCTGTTTTGCTCTGTTCTGATCAATGGTATTGCTCTACTCAATAATTTTTTTTATAATTTCGGTGTTTTTTTCGATATTGTTCTACCTGATTGAAGGAATAACTATTGGGAAGAAAACCATATATACTATTGTACCTATTTCTGTTATCCCGGTAACCTGCTGTGAGGTTCTGTACCAGTTTCACTGCATTGCCTCAATTGGCTTTGTCCTGTCTTGTTCTGCTGTATTTTACTACCTTCAAAATAAAATAAATAAACTAAAATAAGGTAAAAAATAATAATAAGAAAAATTTTAAAAAGTAAATAACAACAACAAAATAGATCAGTAAGGTACTGAGCATACTGAAACACGATATAACTAAACAGATAATGGACTTAAAAAGCAAAAGGAGAAAAAAAGTGCTCTAAAGGATATAACTGCATGTATATATGAGTGTGTAGGATTGATAAGCATGTTGCTAAGTTTTTGCTGGATTGGTGAACACAAGTGTTTGCAGCCTCACTGTTTGAATGTCCACTTTATATGCTTTGATTTTGCAACTTGAACAACTATATCCAAGAAGACAATATGTAATGTATCAACTAGTGATTTCTTACTGTTTTTTTTTAAATTCTGCATTGTTTCTACCCTTTTTTCTGTTTTGCTTTTTTCCCCTCTCTCTTTAAGTAAAAATTTTTAAAAAAGAAGACCAAAATGCTGATAAGAAGGCAGACTAAAGAAATTTCAGTTAACCAAAATGCTGATAAAGAGCAGGCTAAGGAAATTTCAGTTGATAAAGAGCAAGCTAAGGAGACTTCAGTTGAAAACAAGGACTGCATTGGTAGTTAGACTCCAAACCATGCATGTTATGTGCTGACAGACATTTTACTCATGTCCTGAGACTTTGTGGGGGCTGTGGTGGATTAATTAATCTGGCAAGGGAAATTTTAAGGTAGCCCAGTGTTCAAGCTGTTTTGAGAAGAAAGTCCCAACACTCTGTGCTGGAGAATGACCACCTAGGAAATTTGTTCTCTGGAATTCAGTTCACAATGCTATACCATCCAGACACTTGGAGACCTCTGCAGCTTTGATTAAAAGAGGCCTGGGCCACTGCTTGAGCTAGCAGCAGACTTTGGTCTCATCCATGATTCTGGCTTTACAGGCATGCAGAATGCAAGAGGTACAGGGTCATGAAGGAATCCACTCAGGCCTCAGAAGGTGTGAGAGGCCAGGCAATGTGCTCTTGAGGAAGCATCACATGAAACTGTGAGAGCGAAGCAGAAAATACAACAGAGATCCCAAACAGCTGGAGAACTGTTCTATTCAAAAGTGGAATATCTGAGGAGAACCATAAGGAATGAGAAAGTCAGCCCAAGAGAGAAGCTGTGAGGGCTACAACAGGCAATGTCTTAAGGCCAGGACCATCCAAGCCCTTTAGAATTCATACCATGCCACGGCTTGCCTCTGGTGCTGGGCATGGAGCTAAAAAATTAAATGTGTACCTTGATGAGTTTTGAACTTGCGTTGGTTCCAGTTGTTTGTGTCCTCCTTCTTTCATTTTGCTCCCCTTCCCCATTGAGAAAAATGTTCCTACTTCTTATCTATCTTTTATTTTGCTTTGTATTTATAATGTGAGTTTCTCATATGAGACAACTCATGTGATATTTAAGCTTGTATGTCTAATTTATTTCATTTAACACTATGTTCTCAAGGTATATCCATTTTCCTACAAAGACTCAAGTTTATCCTTCTTTATGGCAAAATACTACTCCATTGTATATAAATACATTTTCCTTAGCCATGCATCTATTAATGGACAATATAGGCTGATTTTAAGATTTAGCTATTATGAGTTGTGCTGCTAGAACCATGGTTATGCTTTTATCACTGTAATATAATGTCATTAACTGTTTTGGGAAGATTCCTATAAGAGGAATGGCTGGGTTGAATGGGCTTTCTATTTTTGGTTTCTTGAGGACTCTCCATATTGATCATTTATATTCTCATCGATAATGTAGAAGATGTTCTTTCCCAGCAGCCCCTCCAGCATTTGTTGTCATTTGATTTTTTGATGGTAGCCATTCTCTCTGGAGTAAGATGGAATCTCAGTGTTGTTTTAACTTGCATTTCTATAATGGACATGATGTTGAACATTTCTTCATGTATTTACTGGCCATTTGTACTTCTTACGAGAGGCATCTATTCATTTCGCTTGCTCATTTTTTCTTGGGTGTCTCATTTTAGGGGACCTAATTTTTCTGAGTTCTACAGGTGTTCTAGATATTAGTCTTCTGTCTGAGGAATTATTGGCAAAAAATTTTTTTCCATTCTGTATGATGTGTCTCTTCACTGTTGATTTTTTTTCTTTTACTATGAAGAAGTTTTAAAATTTGATATGACCCCATTTGTTGATTCTTGGTTCTGTTTCCTGTGCATTCAGGATTCTGTTTGGAAAGTTCTTGCCTTTCATACCTATGACTTCAAGAGTTTTACCTACCAACAGATTAAATGTTTCTGTTTTAACATTTAGATCTTTGAACCATTTTAATTTCAGGTTAGTACATTGTGACAGTTAACTGATTGGGTCAACTTGAGTAAGAAATGCCCAAATAAATTAGATCAGCATAGCTCCGGGTGTGGAAGACATGATTTACTGAAGACAGAAGACCCATTCTGGGTGAAAGTGACAGTAACAAATAGGTTTGCTGCCTGAATCACATAAAAGGGAAACAAGGAAGAAAGGCTGACTTCTGTTTCTTAGGAGGAGCTCCAGTCTTCACCTTCACCTTGGACGTCATCTCCTGGCATCTGTCATAGACCCTTCAGCCTCCTGATACAGAACTGCATGGAACACGCCACTGAGCTCCAGGCCTTCGACTGGATCCTACAGGTCTCCCATGAACAAACAGCCCTTTTTCATTTTTCCACACCTGACTCTGGGTGGCCATTGTAAGCCAATGTTGTAGATTTTTTGATATTTGTATATCTTGCATTAAATCTATTTCTGCAGTGAGCACTGACACATGATGAAATATGTGGGTCTAGATCCAATCTGTATATGAGTATCCAATTTTCCCAGCATCAATTATTAAAGAGGTTACCTTTCCTCCAGTGTATGTTGTTTGTCCCTTTGTCAAAGATCAAATATTTGAATATGTTTGTGGTTGTCTGTTGCATTGATTTACATATCTATTTCTATGCCAGTACCATGCTGTTTTTTAAAAATAAATATAGCTTTGTAATGTAATTTTAGGTCTGAAATTGTGATACCTCCCACTTTTCTCTTATTACCCAACACGCTTTTGCTATTGTGGGTCTCTTCTGGTTCCATATGAATTTTTTTCTAGTTCCATGAAGAATGCTCTTGGTATTTTAACTGGGATAACATTACACTTGAATTTTGGTTTTGGAAATATGGTCATTTTGACTATATTGGGTCTGCTTATGTAGGAATAGGGGATACAGTATCTTTCCATTTTCTTATGTTCTCTTTGATCTCCTTTTTCAAAATGTAGTTCTCACTGTTGAAGTCTTTCACTTATGATTAGGTTAATCCCTAAGTATTTAATTTTTCTTGATGCTACTGTGAACTGTATTTTTCTCTCAATGAGCTCATCATTGATGTACAGGAATGCTATTGATTTTTAGGTGTTTATTTTGTATCCTGATGGATTGAGTTATTAATTCTAGGAGTCTTTTGGTAGAATGCTTTGGGTCTTCTATTTGTAAAGGACTAATGTCCTCTACAAATAATCTGACTTCTTCCTTTCCTATACATATTTCTTTCATTTTTTTTTCTTGCCTAATTGCTCTTGCTAATGTTTCAAGGACTATGTAGAACAGGAATGGTGATAGTGGACATTCTTACCCGGTTCCTAATTGGAGGAAATCTTTCAGCTTTTCCCCCATATAATATGGTTTATCATAAATGGCTCTTATCAGATTGAGATAAGGTCTTTCTGAGACAAGAGATTGCAGCTTGCAAAGCTGGCTAGGGAAGCCTGTTAATTCCAAAATCCCAGGACAATTTTGCAGAACAGTTCCCCAAATCCCACAAGTGGACTTCTCATAAGAACTCGAGCATATTTTCCATAGGTTGGCCTAGATTTGACATGAGTCAGTGACATAAAAAGGACAGTACACACTGAGTTTTTGCCACTGTGTTCACTGTTATATAGTAGCCCACTCTCATACTGCAGGGTGAACTTTTTTTCCTACATTTGCTTGACTCAAACTCGCTCTGCAGAGCTTATTTCTTCTTTTACCCTTAATAAAACTTTGCTACAATTTGCACTTGTCTTGACTAGTTCTTTGTTTAGGACAGAAAGAACCTAGAAACCACCTTCAGAGGGAGACTCTAGCACCCCAAAACCTGGTAGTACTTTTATACCTATTTTCTTCAGTCTTTTTAAAATCAGGAATAGATATTGGACTTTGTCAAAGGCTTTTTCCATGTCTATTGAAATGATCACATCACAGAACTGTGCAAAAAATTAAATAAATAAGAGACAGGTCATAAGCCCAAACAATCATTAAATAAAGAATATCTGTATCACTGTTCTACAGATTGTCTGTTGCATCTGTATGGAGGAAACACTGTAGGTCACGCTGTGCATCTCTTCCAAACTGCTCATTCAGTGGTATCACATTAGTAACTTTAATAGCCATCAGTGGGAATATTTATACTATGGAAATTGACAATGCAAAATCCACAATTGCTCCTTCCACCCCCTGCTGGAGAGCTGGCTGTTACACAACACCAGCACACCATTTGTGTAGTCCTCTTCTATTAATTCTCTTGTGGTGAGTTTTCTTTTAGAATCTTATTGAAAAAATTAACTGGACTAGGTTGAGAAGTCTTTCCTTAACCAAGTCCCTACAATCCATATCAGTATGCTCCTTTTGCATAACCAAGCAATCTGTTGCCTAGGGTGGGGGCTTTTATCCACAAATGATATAACAGGATTATTTGAAAGAACAAGGCTATTACAAGTGAAATTTTAGTAGCATCTACTATGGGCAAAAATGTACTGAAGGTTAAAGAAGATATGAGATAAACAGTAGCTCGTACTTTCAGGGAACTCACTTTAAAGAAGAAAACACATAACCTATAGACAATGCAATGTGACAAATGCTATGACAGAGAAACAGAAGCATGGAGGAGAGCAGTATTAATTCAGAGGCCATCAAACAGGCTTCAAAGAGAACCTAGACTCTAGGCATCAGGGTCTGTCGAGTTCTCCACTGTGTGTCCGGCACTTAGCACACGGCCTGGCACGGAGTTGCTACTCAGTAATTGTTATATGAAGGAAGAAGGCAGCAGTGACAGTGACCCTTGAACAATAAGTAAGCCTGCCAAGCTAAGAGTGAGTACAGGACGAGCATCCCACTCTGCAGAAACAAAATGCATAGAGGCACAGAGGGAAAACAGCTTGACATATTGACAGTGAAAGCTTAAAGTGGCATGGGGCCCAAAAACTGGAACTGTAAAGGCAAAGCATGGAAGAGGAGTTTTCTGTCTGAAATCTCTGTAGAGCTTTCCTCAAAAGACAAAAAGAGCTGAGTGTAGTGGTGCACACTATATTCCCAGCACGTAGGAGGCTGAAGTAGGAGGATCGCTGCAAGTTTGAGGCCAACCTAGGCTACACAGTGAGTTCAAGGCCAGTCTGAACTACCTAGCAAGAGCTTGTCTCAGGAAAAAAAAGAGTTGAGTTGTTCTGTGGAGTCCTGGGAGTAGAGCTAGGAGCCATGCAGAGTCACAGAGAATCAGATCTCAGTTTCATTTAAAGGACATCCTAACAGAGCTGTCCAACAGTGGAATGGGCTGCCTTGGAAGCAGTGAGCCAGTTCCCTCGCGAGAAAGCAAATAGATGCCTGACAGATTCTTGGTGCAACAAATTGCTCTGCGTAGGTACATTCTTTTTTCCTAGATTTTGGACTAGATTTTGGAGACTGTGTCAAATCTCCTTCTTTAAAAGATATTAGAAAAACAGAAAAACAACTATCTTTACTAGTATTCCTGCAGGAGACCCTGAAACTTCCTTCAAGGGCTTCTTATATTTCTTATTGGCTAAAGCTGAGGCCAACAGAGCTGCTAAAGGTCCTCCAAGGAAAGAATAATGTCTTTTCAAATCACTGAAGTCTTCGCTCATTCCTGTAGCAATTATTTACTTAGTTCCTTCATGTGTCAGAGACTTTCCTACGTGCTGGAGACAGAGAAAGAGATGAAAGAGGGCATCTTCCTCCACGGTGTAGGGTAGAAATCCAAATTAATACACCCCTATAGCTATGGCACAAAGTGCTGTGAGAACACAAGGACTGAAGCCTTCTTTTGCTTAGAAGAATCAGGGAAGGTCGCAGAGGGGAAGAAATTCAGACCTGACTTTTGAGAAGTAAAGAGGGCTTTACTAGATGGAGGAGGGAAAAGACAGCAAAATATGTATGGAAATAATGGAGATGGGAAAGGCACAGCCACTTTGGGAAAGCTGATGAAAGTGCAGCATACGTGGCAGTGAAAGGAGCTGAAATGTGACTGGCCTTGAATCCAATGCTGAAATCTTTGGATTTTCATCTGTAAGTGATAGGAGGACCATAATGGATTTTAAGTAGTGTGACTACATTTGAAATAGAAATGATTAGTCCAACTGTTACGGCAGTTGTGAAGAAAATATATTGGAGGGGCCCAGACTAGACCTGTTAAAAGATAGTTGGGAAAATCCAAGTAAGAAACAACGATGGCCTAAACTCCAGGGAGGAGGATGGGAGGAGAGCTGAGAATGCAAGAACCCCTTGTGAAGTAACATGAGCAGAGTATAGGAGAGGCCAGTCCGAGACCTAAAACCCAAATACATGTGCATGGAACACTTCAAACAAAGATGGAAAAGGGAAAAGATCCATGTCAGGTCCCCAGGATGAGCTGATTTAGCAATTGAGCTCTAAACGTAACTATGAGCTCCCTGAAAGCCAACACAGAAAGGGAAACAATGGGGACACACAGAGCTCTCAGCATCTTTGGAAACAAAGTAGGGGATACTCATAGGAGAGGGAGAACCTGGCCAGACTGGAGGGAGAGAAGTGAAGCCTGAAGGGCATTTTGTGGGCAGAAGGTGTTTGCCCCTGTTAATGAGAAACTAGGAAGGGCTGTTCTGGGATCCTTGGCTCCCCCTCCTACGCCCTTTGGTTGGGGTTGGTTGACAGCACAGTGGAATGGGGAGCCCAGCTTTGACTCAGGAAGGTGTCTGCAGACCTCCAGTCACAAGTGTTTGGACCTGGAATCTGATTCCCTACCAGCGTGGGGTGTGGTCAGTATCTCCCTCACTTCTCCCCGTGGTATCCCTCTAACACTCACTGGCCTGCCAGAGCTGCTGGGCAGGAAGTGGAGGTTCTAGGCAAGGAACGAAATGTTATTCAAAGTAGCCCAGGAAGTAAGGGACAGGGTCAAGATCATGACTCTAGCAGTCTGATTGCAAGAGCCTGGGTGTTTCTGGGGTATACCTGGCTGGTTATTGTCTTCTTGGGGTCTCGTTGGTTCCTGTGCTCCTTCAACACAAGATATGGAGCACTAACTGCGGGCTGGGGGTGTCAGAGGGTGGGAGGAGAGATGACATTTTGACATCTGCTTACACTGAAGACGACTCTGAACAAGACCATCACTCACAGAAAGGAGCAGGCATGACCAGCACAGGCAAAGCACAGTCCCCGTCCTGTTTTGCGAGTGGGTGGAAAGATTTCCAAGGGCAAGTCAAAGAATCCTGTTGAGCTCGCTTTCAACCAGGGGATGGCGCTTGGGGGGACCCATATGAGACAGAGGACAACTGGTATCTCAGGCACCTGAAGTTATGTTGGGCTTTTTTCTGAGTTTTGAGCGCTTTGACATTCAGTAATCTCATTTGATCTTCCCAGCAACCGTGGAAAGGTATTAAAGGCATTAAAACTCCCGCTTAGAGCTGAGGAAACAGACTCTGAGGTGGCGCGCCCAAGACCACAAACTGCACAGAGGATGGCAAGTGTCCTGATTCCATCCAGATGCCGAGCTCTGCGCACGCACCGCCGAGCGCCCTGCCCGACCTCTCCGGTGCCCGAGCTCCCTCCCTCCCGCCCGATCCCGACCTCTCACCCTTCTCCACCTGAAGTCTAACTGGGTTCCGCCCTCCTGCGCTCTAGGCGTCGCGGAGAGTCAGGGGTTAAAGCCAGTGGCCCGGGTGGCCCCTTCCCCCTCCCCAGCCCCCTCGCTCCGCTCGGCGCCGCGCCTGGAGCGTCCGTCCCGGAGACCGGCACGAGAGAGGAGGGGAAAGCGGGCCTGTTTCTCGGGTGGCCAATCCACGAGCCCGCGGTGCCCCAGAGGAGGCGCCAGCGCTAGGCCAGCGCCAGGCCGGGGCTGCCTGCTTCCCGCGGCAAAGTACAAATGCGCCCGAGCGCGGCGCCTGGCGCCCTTGGCGTGCACAGCCGGCCCGCGCGCAGCCTCCCCGCGCCCGCCCGCCGCGCCGCCGCCCCGCCGGGCCGCAGGCCCCCGCCGCGAGACCCCGAGCCCGGCGCGCAGGGCGCCGGCCGCCTGGAGCCCGCGCGCCCCGACCGCCGCTGGCCCCGCGCGCCCCGCCCGGCGCCGCGCGCCCCGGAGACCCCCGTCCGCGCCTCTCTTTCTCCCTCTCCTTCCTCTCTCACCTTCTCCCTTTCTTTGACTGCTTTTCCCTTCTCCCCGACCTCCCTCCATCGCTCCATCTCTCTCCCTTCTCCCCCCGTCCCCTCTCCGCTCTTCTCTTATTCCCACCCCACCCCTCCCTTTCTAGCCGCCTTTCCTCCTCTCGACCCTCCTCTGACTCTCCTCTCTGGGGGTGTGGGCTGCTCTGTGCCCCCGCACCTCCGCTTTCCGCCGCTCTCACTTTCTCCCGGCTCCCCTCCAGGCTCAGAGCCGGCGGCCCCACCCTGGGGACAGAAAGGATGGTTCCCGAGGTGAGGGTCCTCTCCTTCTTGCTGGGACTCGCGCTGCTCTGGTTTCCCTTGGACTCTCACGCTCGAGCCCGTAAGTAGCAGGGGAGGCCGGGCAGGCGGAGGAGGGATGCGGGACCCTGGGATGTGCGGGGAAACGGGAAAACGCCAGGACTGGAGACCACTAACTGCTGTCACAGCCACCAGCAGCACCTGTGCCGGGGAGGTGGAGACTCTCCTGTGGTCCCATGTGGACTGCGTTTGGGACTCCAGGGTTGCCAGACTTAAAGCCGAAGAAGCTGCTGCCTTGGATCTGGGGATGCACGGGCTGAGGACAGTGGGCCCCCAAGGGCAGGGTACTGTCCTTGGGAAGGAGACCTATTCCTAGGAAACAGTGCGTCTGGTTGCAGAAGAGGGGTGTAAAGACGTAAAGACTATTGCGTTTGTGCAGAGCACTTGAGAAACAGTGAGAGCTAAGGAGGATAACCTTGGCAGTTCTTGGTCACTTTTGATCTTCACAACATTCCTCTGCAGTGGGTTTTACCGTTTACACTCTACAGATGAGAAAATGTAGGCAGAGCAAAGAGAAGAAACTTGCCGGAATTTATAGAACTAGTATGCTCTCCAAAGCCAGAACTCTAATTCCAAATCCTGCCCCCACAGTGCCTGGAAGGGACACCGATTTGGAGTTATGAGGCTCTGAAATACGGAGAAATAGACCAGGATCTTGGTCATTGCAGCTCTGCTGAGTATCAGCTGGTGGGAAGCGCCTCTCTGCACCTCAGTTTTCTAATCTGTGAAATGGGAGTAAAGAATCCCAGGACAGTAATGAGGATTAGACTGTAGGGAACAGGTAAAGCAACTAGGACAAGGATGGTGTGTGTAGCTCCTCAAGAAATAACAGTTGCCCGATTCCATGGAAGACTCAGTGCAACCTCGGGCTGTATCACTTCCCTGAACCCTACTGTCCCCAGTAGGCTGACAGATCCTCTCCATGTCCCCTTCTTCAGAATGCTGTGTGGATAAAAAATCAAAACAAAGATTCTCCTGATGAGAATGAAGGAGCTTAGTTCAGAACCTGAAATATTAGATAAACCAAAGCAGAAGTAACAGCAGGGGTTGATGGTGCTGGTGGTGATGGTGATGGTGACAGTGGCTTGATTCAGGTTACACAGGGCAGAGCCTAAGATTAAGACTCCAGCTGCCCAACTCCTGGCCTGTGGTCTTTTGCCTCCACAACTCAGCTCCCCTATGCTTTTCTTTTGCACCTGGTTTTCTAGAGCTGGTGGTGCTCTATTTTGTTTCAGGCCCACAGAAGTCCTCAGGAACAAGTCCTGGGAAGAATTCAGTGTTGGGTTTAAGTCCTGGCTCTGCCCCTTATAGCCGTGTGACTTCATGAGACACAACTTCTCCGGAGCTTATTTTCTTTGTCTGACTAAGAGAGGTATTAACCTGGAACCCAAAGTGTTCTGGGAAGGAGGTGATTATATTAAAACACCCAGCACAGTGTTGGAATACTCAACCACTGTTTCCTCCCCCTCCTTGAATCCTGCAAGGTTTCTTCCTAACACCTATCTTCCTGCCTGTTTTAGAAAGAGATTCAGCACAGGAGGCCCTCCATGCCTTGCCTGACCTTGTTTTTAGCTCCCAAGGGTTTACTCCAGATATCATTGCCCTTATTGCATCATGGAAAGGCATCCTAGAACCAGACCCCTGTTCGGGATTGCTCTGTACTGTTCACACCCCTCCTCTTTGCCACCCATGTCTTGTAAGCCCTTCAAGGCCTCACTTAGTCATTTCTTCCAGCAAACTCTCCTCGGTGACCTGATCCACTTTGAGCTCCCCTGCTCTGTGCCCCCACTGCCTTCAAGTCTATACCTCTCAGCAGTCCTGCCAGTAGTTTATCTCCCCTTCTCCATCATAAGTCTCCTCCAGACAGGTGGAGGAGACTTGGAGCCAACTCACTGAAAGGAGAGGCACTGGCCTCCAGGGAGGAGGGTTAGATCCTGGGGTGTCTGAGATGGAAGAGCCTCCTCATCTGCTTCTACCCAGCATATTAACCATCCTTAGAATTAAACCAAAGCCTAGGAAGAGGGAGTGATTTACCACAAGGTCACACAGCAAGTTTGCCAGATAATGGAGACCCAGATCCTCTTCCTTGACGTCACTTATCAGCTGTGCAAATTGGGACAACTGATTTCCCTTCCCTGAGCCTTGTGTTGTCTAGTGCTGACAAACTATGAATCTTGAATTCATCCTGTAGTTGTTTGCCAGGATCCTCTTTGAAGATCTGTGATGAAGGGCCTTGTCTCAGTATGAGACCTCAAGCCTACTATGGGTAAGAAATCTCCTGGTGACATTTGGGGTACCATGAGGTGGGAATTCTCAGGTTTATGTGGTATCACACTCCTGAGGTGACTGTTCCTGCAGAATGCTGAGGGTCCATAAACAGGGGTTTCAGCTTGCTCCTCTGTCCAAGTCTGAGACTGTGCAGCAAAGGCCATTCCCCCTTTGGCTCTATCTCCAGCCTTGCATTGAGCCCTGATACAATCCAGACTGAGTTTCAACTTTAATACGAGGCTGAGCTCTGCACTTCCAACCCTGACCAATGATTGAACCCCAGTTCTACTCCAAGGTGCAGCCCTTATACTGGCTGTCACTGGCCTGATTATTGACTAGTACTGACACAGCCAGGCTGAACCATATTCAGGTGTGATACTGATCACTCTTCTTTGGTTGTTCATCCCCTGTAGGACCCAGAAGTGGCCTTGGTGCCTTCCTCTGCCACCTGCCACTGGCTCCCCTCCTTTGTGCTCTTCCCTTACTATTTATCTCTTTTAGGTGTCTTCCATGCTTCTACTTTCTCTCCCTCCCCCAAACCTCCTCAGCGACCAAGTAAAAACATGGACCCCTCTATTCTTTCTCCAATGATTCATGTGTTATGAGAATTAACACTCTGGTTCCCAAGTAATGGAATCCCAGATACCAGGCCTGGAATAGGACAGGACATTCCCATGGTAGGATGTTGTACAGAAGGAAAACTTGCAATCAGGTCATGGCTCCACTGTGGCCATACCACACATTCCAACTGTGACCCAGGGCAAACTGCCTTTCTCTGGGACCTTAGTTTTCCCACCTATAAGGTGAAACAGTTGGACTTAAATGGATGATCACTGAGGACGATTCTAGCTTTCACAGCTCCTCATTCTGAGTCTCTAAGATCCAGAGGTGTGGTATGGTGTGGTTGCCTTGATGCTGAGTCCACTCTGACCTTTGGAAAAAGGAAAGGGGATCTAGGAGAGTATAGGACAGACAGATCCTCAGACACCAGGACAGAGTGCCTGGAGGAATTGGGCAGCAGGTATAGTGGGAGACTCAAAAGTGGGAAACCTGACTTACTCTTCATCTGGGTCACACCCTCATTCGCTTTTCCGGGTGTGTGAGGTGAGATGGGGAGTACCTGAGTGAAGGTCTGAAGTCTGATCCAGAGGCAGGTAGGTCTCTGTCTGGGTCTAGATTGGGCAGTTCTGCACATCCCTTCTCCCACCAGTAGAGGTCTCTCCCTCACTCACTGACTCACTGAGCCGGGCAGGCGACAGCTGCGCAGTTGCTCCAGCTGTTGCACCTGTTCCAGAACTGGCTTCTCAAGTTCCCCCAGCCACCAGCCGTGGCGCCAGCTCTGGGAGAGGGACTTTGAATCCCTTGGACTCCCAAAAGAAAGACTGGCATGAGAGTGGTGTCACTTGGAGGTGCAGTGCAGAGCTAGATCATTGAGGCAACCACCCTGCCTCAGGGTTGACCCCGACTCAGAGAAGGCTGGTCCCCAGCAGCCTTCTGTAGCCCATTCTTGCACTCAGGATTTCTTCTTATGTACTACCTGAGTCCTTTTTCCATTTCTTCTGGTCCTGTCCCTTAGGGCAGAGGCAGATCCTAGTGAACATCCTCTCCCAGCTCTGTAGACTGGCCTTGGCATTTGTACTGGCACAAATCAACAAGTCCGGTCCCTCTCAGGGGCTCAGTTTCTACATCCATAGCATAAAGAGATTGGGCATCATGTGGGTCCCTAACTTTCTAGGCTTCTATGACTGCGCTTGTATAGGTACAAGGCAGAGCACAATGCTGACAGTCCTATCCCTGCTCTTGCCATTGACAGGCAACAGAGCTGCCTTTCCTGTCTTGACAGTCCTGTGCGCTGGGGCCCTTTTATGCTCCTGTGCATGCTGTGTGACAGAAGGAAGGAATAAGTTTCAGAGAAGTGAGTCCTTTCCCCTAGGTTGCACAGCTCAGCCACTAAGATGCTGAAATATCTTTTGATTCTTTTATGAGGCCTCCCCCACCAAACAAATACCAGAGTCCAGGGCAGAATTTATATCTCAGAGGGCAGCAAATTTGTTTGTGTGAAGAGAGGCCTATAAATAAATAGAGAAAGTATGGCTGTGTGGGCGTGCAGCAAGAGATGTAAACGTTCTCACATTCCTGAACAGCTTGGCTCCTTTAGGTTTTCTGAGTTCTTGCAGGCTGAGGACAGGTCAGCCACAATTTCAGACCTCTCTCTCTTACCCTGGCCCCTCCTGATGGCTTTTCACAACCTTATCCAGCCTATCCTCCAGCCCGGGAGCTTCTTCCTGGTTGTCTTTTGTGCTCCCTGTTGAAGAATTCTCAATCATACAGTCTGTCCCAAATGACCCCTGAGGAGAATGATATTGCAGCCTGAGAGTTTCAGGACAGAACATGGGGTGCAGTTGGGCAGGGACAGTTTGGAAATTTTGACTTTCATGTGAAGATTGTAGAATCACTCATCCCCTTAGCTGCCCCAGCCTCCTGACCTTTTGGTACACAATGTTCTTTGGTTTGGCAGAGGGACTGGATGGCTGGGAGTTGGAAAGAGAGGTCAAAGGCTAATTTCTGTTAGGTAGCAAGGCAGAAGTGTTGAGAGGGACTTGGCTTTCCTTCCGTATAATGAAGCGCTCTTTCTGTTAAAGAAAGAAGTTTCCAGATTAAGGACTGGTAATTGTCTCCTTTTCCAGAACCACTCTCTCTTCATTAACTCTATTCTTTTTCATTTATTGATTTACCAATCTACACAGGTTCTACACAGAGCACAAAATACAATGGGCTCTGGCCCTTCCTCTCAAGAAGCTCACAGTTTAGTAAGAAAGACAAACCCACTTAACAAAGAGGACTGTAATCAAGGCCAAACTCACCCCTGAAGGAGAAGCCAGGGCTCTGTGAGGTTGGGGACTTCCAGAAACAGTGGCATCCCAGCCAGATTTGGAAGAATAAGCAGTTGGTCAAACATTGGAGATAGGGATTGTATCCCAAGAGGAAGAGACAGCATGTGTGGAGGCACAGAAGTGTGGAAGAGTGGGGAGGGGGTGGTGGAAGAGTAAGAGAAACCCAGCAAGAGAAATCAAGCTTGAAAATGGTCACCTCAAAGAGTTTTCCTGCAAAAGCAGGCAGGATCCAGCCCCGGGGTGATATGGCAACTTGGGGGGTTTGTCTGGTGAACATTACTGGCCTGGAATCAGATCAAATCAAGTCTAATTACTTTAAGAAAGTCAGTGTAGGTAAAGAATGAGCAGGGCATGTGATCCCAGCTAAGTCAGGAGAATCAGAAATTGAAGTCCAACCTGGGCTACAGAGAGAGAGAGAGAGAACAGAAGATAGGTAAGGAGTTTTGTGATCTATTGAAGTAGATGCTGCTTGGAGGAAGAGGCGCTAGCACCCATCAGACCCATCTCTCCGGGACCCGAGTGAACCATGTTCACTCCCAACTGTGCTTATGCAGGGGAAGCTCCTTTCTCTGCACTGTGTTTTCTGGGCTGCAGCCCTAAAGCCCTGAAGAACTTATGATCTTGCCCTCATAGTATTTATCAGTTATAGTTGTCTGTCCGCTTCGTTAGACTGTGAGCTCCTCAAGGGCAAGGACCGTATCTTATTAAGTCATGTGTGAGGTCCATGGACGTGTATATATGAAAAGCTCAATCAGTGAATAACTAACAGAAAATAAAATAACTAACAGTAATACTGTTTACTGCCTATTGTGTTACATGTTCCACATTTTCCTATAGATTTTTTTCTGGACCCTGCCCAGGAATTGCCACCACCATGGTCACTTTGCTGACTTCCTTGTCTCTGCTCATTTTCATGCTGCCTGAAGCAGCAGGCTGCTGCACTGGCTTGCAGCTGTCCTCAAAGGAAGTGGCTCTGGGCCACTCTGACATCACATGTACCTATGTGTTCATGCCCCAAACCTCCTTCCCACGCTTGACTGCTCCTTTACGCTGTCTACCCACCTCCTATCAAGTCAGCCCCACCACCTGCCCACTGTGCCTACTGAAGTGTTGCTCACATCTGCACTTTTCCCGGTTAGTATTGCTTCCGTCTGGCTCAGGCCCGAAGAGCGGGTGCAGCAATATCCCCCACAGGATGGCCATCCCGCTCTGCCTGTTCCCTGCCTGTAGGTTTGCCCTCCACAGCGAGCAGTGCTAAATTCAATCCTGAGCTCACACACCCACCCTCCTAGAGCAAGGTTTTTCCCTGCCTTTCCTTTGCCCTTAGAGCTCTCCAAGAAGAGCCTCGGCCTCTTTCTCCAGGCCAATCTCTTTCCTCTCAAGCCCCAGCTTTTCCATCTCTGCTTCAGTTTTCTGAGCTACCTTCATCTCTGCATCCCAGCCCAAGATCAATATGGGCCCATGTGATATTGAGGAAGACTGGACTGGCTTGTGAATGGGACTAGAAGAAAGCAGAGAGCTGCAGGAATAGCATTGGTGTGGCAGTGAGACCTGGGAGATTTAACTTCAGTAAGTACTATGATGTGTGTGCACTTCATAGGTGCCTGGGCTGCTACACAGAGCTCTGACAGTAAAAGAAATACTGAGAAATACACAGTTAAGGGTGTTTGGGGTCAGTGCCAAGATCTGGGTTTTGCCTGTATGTTTTTACCTACTGTTTAAGTGAATATCTGTTATGTGCCAGACTAGACATACATGATGTGTTAGAAAAATGCAGTGGATGTTTAAATTTTAAAAATTATTGCAGTAAAAGACACACTGCTATTAATCCCCTCAAAACCCTCCCCTTCAGTGCAAACACACTTATCCCATTATTTCCTTTTTTCTTCTTCTTTTTTTTTTTTGAGAGAGTCTCACTGTGTGGCCCAGGCTGGCCTTGAACTCCCAGTGATTCTCCTGTCTCAGTTTCCTGAGTGCGGGGATGACAGGTGTGTGCCATTATGCCCAGCTCCTGGCTACTTTCTGAACCCATTCTGAAAGTTTTCTTTTCTTGAATGTCTCTAGTCACACTGTAGTGACTGCCTTGATGTCCCGAATAGATTTTAAAAGTTTACCTTTTAAAATCTTCCCCCTTTTTACTTTGAGGAAGAACCAGAAGTCATATAATGCCTGATCTGGTAAATAAGGTTGATGATGACACACTGTAATGTTTTTACAAGCCTGTCTCTGTTTGATGGCATGCTGCAGGCAAATTTACCATATTTTTTATCACACCTGATGAAGGCTTTCACAGAGGACTTCCAGAACTGCTTCAGAAAGTAACAAAACAATGGAATAAGTATGATCAAAGTGAGGGGTAGTATTTTGAGTGAAATTAATGTCAATGTGTCCTTTACTGTCATCAACTTTATTTAAACATTCACAGTGTATTTCTACATTGTCTGACTTAATTCTACAACAACCATGAGAGGTAAACATTATTATTAGTCCCATTTAACAGACATGAAGACAATCCTGAAAGGATTAAATAGCTTGTATGCAATCAGGTTACAAATAACAACTAGACTTGTGATTTACTCAGGCCTATCTGACTCTAGAAGATCTTTGAGAGAAGAGATGTGTTGCCTCTGAGTTGGAGAGAAAGATGAACATACAGGTTGTGGGCTGGGATGAGGAACAATGGTGGGTAGGAGAGGGAGCAGGGCCAGGGCAGGGTAGGAGTGGAAGGCTGCAGAGGACAGAGGGCGTGTCTGGGAAGGGAGGAGACGTTAGAGACAAACTTTGCCTCCTTCACAGTGTCACTCGGGACTGGCCACTACTGACTCTTGAAACCCCTCTCTAATTACTTGGATCACCTGAGAGCCTGGGATAGATGAGACCATTAACGTATCCAAGAATCGTGAATCTTGGCAATGATCAAACCTAGAACCACAAATATCATAGAATTCCAGAAACTTTGTGTTCTGATGAAACACAGGCTTACAGACACATAGAATTCTCAAATCTCGAATCTTAGAAATCTAGAATATTGGAACAGCAGAATCTGAAATCACGGATTCATAAACTACACAGAACCTCTAAGGGCCTAGTCCTCCCACCCCTTTATTTTGCAGATAGGAAACTGAGGCTCAGAGAACCCCTCACGGTGAATGTGCAGCTTAAGGAGTGAGAGCTCCTTTTCCCGGCCACATACAAGGCCCAACTGGGACTGGTGCCAGAGCCTCAGAAACAGAGGTGGCTGCATGCCCAGCTAGTCCTCCTGCCACTGGGTTTTGGCATGGCCCTGGACACTCACCTCCCTAGAGGAAGAGACAGCTCCAGGCATAGCCACCTCTCTTCGCGCTTCTCACCTTAAAGGGTGTGGTGGTAGGGGACTGTGGCCACAGGAGGCCTCCTGCCAGGCCCCCCACATTCTCAGCCTCTGCCAGGCCTACTGGTGGGGGAGGGGCCTCTTGGCAGGGGCATTGGTGGAGACACTTTGGTCTTCAAGCTCTGAGCAGACAGGGAGGTAAGAGGGTGCCAACTGGCACGGGAACCAGCTTTAGGACTGCCCCAAGGAAGGTAGGACAGGGTTTTTTCAGCAACTGGCTGACCTAAGGTGGCCACAGTGTTGAAATCACCCCCACCCTTGTCGGGGGAAGGGCCTGAGGAAGAAAGACATTATTCACTCCTTGGAGAGTTGCGTTGGCTGGATCAGTCCCCCAGCTGGGCCTGTGTTCCACTCTCTGCCAGTGGAGGCTGAGAGATAAACACAGCTCATTTGATACGGGCCAGCCAGGCCTTGCTGGCTCACTGGGGCAGGGATCTGCCGTCTGGTCGTTCCCTGCACTGTTGGGGACTGAGAAGCTGGTAGGCAGAGAACTAAGCTGTGTGTTCCTAAGAGCCTCACAGCCTGTGGAATCACAAATTGACGCACAGGACAGTAACCCCAAAACTTTATCCTGGGAGGCTCAAGAGAGCCGAACAGGAGTGATGTGAGGAATCAGGAGAGGTGGATTTCAGCTTCTTACAAAGAAAACTTTCTAAGGGTCAAGAATGGCCTAGAGCTCCTGTTTCCTAGAAGGCTGTGCCAGGGGCTATGCTCCAGCCCACTCTGGCACTTAGTTGGGAATACAAGCATTATGTGTGAGCGCCCACCCCATCCAACATGGTACTGTTGGCAGTACCCTGCCATTCTGTAAGCCTGAAAGTCTAAAAGAAGGTGATTCACAAAGCCTGAGAGCCCATGTTTCCCATGAAAAGGGGAAGGGGAGGCATGAAAGTCAATTTTTAGTATTTTCTCCTAGACTCCTATTTTAAACCAGTAGGAGTCTAGGAGAAAAGCAACCAAACAAAAACCAGAAAATGGGGGATGGTGATCAGTAAGAGAGAGAAGGAAGTTGAGCCTTTCGATGTCGAGGTTGCAGCTAACACAGAAAATGATGAGGTGAACCCAAAGGAACTCTTCTTTGGAGCCTTGGGTTCAAGTCCCTAGCTGAATGGTTTTAGACAATTCACTTAGATTCTATGAACTTTGTTTTCTTATCTAGCTTTTTCATAAAATGCAAAACCATTGCAGGATGGATATTATTATTTAGTCCAGATTTCAAACTACATCAATTTTCACGACATTTAATTATGTCTACAGAACAGTATCTTTAAAATTGATATCATAACTATACTAGTTGCAGTCCAAGTAAGTATCCAGAACTGGGCTCAGCAAACACTCTACAAGCATTATGCCATTTAATTCTGAAAACAACATTTAGATAATTAAGTAATTTCAGAAAAGGTTCAGCACAGAGAAGGTAGGCATTCAGTGTTGATTCTTTTCTCCAGACTACAATCCAACAAAACTTTGCTGGCTTATGCTGCATCTCCCCATTCTTCCCCAAAAGATCTCAGTTGGTAGAGGGCCTTACCACTGGACAGGTAGCATCCCTTCCATGATCCCTGCTCTGAGGTACCTGTGTGGAGAATTGTTGGTAGGGAAAGGACATGAGGCAGAGAGGTGGACAGAGCCTGCAAGAGGGGATAGGTAGGGAGCAGATAAGAGAAATGGGGTACCGTGGTTAGGAGAAATGAAAGAAAGCTGGAGGTTTTAAGAGAGCAGAATTGCAGAAGAGATAGCTAACTCATGCCCCAGCCCCCAAATGCTAGTATTTCAATAGTTCTTAGAAGCATTTACCTAATATTAGCAACCAATATTCAGATTATTAGAAAAGCAATTGATGTACCAAGTACAACTCAGAATAGTAGCAAAGATGATGTTTGGGGATTTGGAAAGGTCAATTTCCTAACCGCCTTTCCATCAGGGCTAGTCAAGATATAGGGGTGTAGTTTGGTATAACCTGGAAACCTGCTATGTGTTGTTTTATTCAAAAGGAGAGTCATGGGACCCAGAGAGGCTCTGCATGGGCATGTGTGTGCATGTGCATGCCTCTGTGTGTGCGCGCACACATGTATACATGTTGTGTCGTAGGGAAGACAATAGAGAAGGGAGGGAGAGTCATGATGATGAAAAAATAAATAAACAAAAGAAAAGAAACAAGTGTGATTATAAGGGCACAAGGAATACTGGACTGAGAGTCAGGGGACAGACTGTCATCTCTGCTTGGTGACCTTAGCAAAGTAATTTATGCTCTCTGACCCCCATAATATCCATCTAATCGTAATAACTAACATTTACACCACAACAAAGTCCATAAAGCATTTCACTGCTTGATCTCCTACTGCCCTGTGAATAAATGTTAATGAGAAGGGCCCAACCACACACTAAGTATGTGGTCAAGCCAAGATTTAAAACCAGATATCCTGGTCCCCTGATTAGGAGAGTTTACCTGGTGGATACTCTGTTACCTTAATAGAAGAGACTATCTTCATTGGTACGGATGATGTACTTCCTAGAACCAGAAATGAGGAAGGATGCAGCAGATTTTGGGCTAGCACCTCCTAGGACTAATAGCATATGTTGGTTTGCCAGGCCCAGACCTGTTCTGCCTTTTCCATGAGAAGAGATACTCCCCTGGTGAGAGCTGGCATCCCTACTTGGAGCCACAAGGTGTGATGTATTGCCTGCGCTGTACCTGCTCTGAGGTAGGTTGCTCTAGCCACCAAGCCACTAGGCCATCTGCAGCAGGTGTATCTGTTAGACCTTCAGAGAAGTCACCTGGGAAGGTAGGGCTGACAGCCTGCATCCAGAGGTCAGGGGCACCAGGAGCGATGTCCCCTCAAATCGTATTGTCATAGAGGATCTTGGGGCAAGTTTCCTTATTAAAAGTCCTCAGTAGGTAGGATGACACAGTCCCCATATGCCTCCTGGGGGTAAGTCACACGGCAGGTCAGTGGCTGGGTTGGGTTGAGGCCCTGGGCCTTCCATCTCTCATCTCATCTCATCTCAGCCTTCTTCCCAGCTCGAGCTGGTGGCCGCTTTCCTGCCTCCTGTCTGGGAAGCTCAGAGAGAGCTCAGAGAGAGGCTCAAGATACGCCTTCTGGCCTTCCCTCCTATTCCTCCTTCCTGCTATGATTCACTCTGCCTGGGTCCCCACCCACCTCAGGAGGCACTATCCCAGCTCCACTGGCCCACATCTTTGCCCTTCAAGGTTTCAACCAAATGGGCGAATGACCTCCACCTAAGGATAGTTTCTGCTTGTGAGTGCCCCATAACTTTATCCCTTTCTCCTGGTTGCTAGTGACAGTTATATGCATTAGTCAGTGGCAGCCCCTTCTGATCGAGTGCCTCAGAACAGGTCTTCCTGAACTGTCACTCATGCCCAGGGTGGTTCCCTACCAGAGGCTGAACCAATTGGGTCAGAGACCATATCCTTGTTTTCACTTCTATCTCCTGCCACCTCACCCCAACTGCATTTTCAGCTGTCTGTCACAATAACAGAACACCTAAAATAATCAACTTAGGAAGAGAAAAGGTTTATTCTGACTCACGCTTTTGGAAGTTCTAGTTCATGATCAACTGGCCCTGTTGCTTTGGGCCTGTGGTAAGGCACACATTACAGCAAAACTGTCTATTTTGCCAGGAAGCAAAACGGAGAGGAAGAGACCAGAGTCCTTCAACTTCCCTCAAGGGCATGCCCTCAGCAACATGAGGCTCAGTCACCCCCTTAGGTCACCCCTCAGTGATCTAAGACTTCCCACAAGGCCCCATATCCTGAAGGTTCATAGCATGTCCCAGTAGCACCAACCAGGAGACCAAGCCACACAGACCTTTAGGGAACATTCAGCATCCAAACTACAGCACCCACCCAGCACTCCAGAGGGTTTTACACAACCAGGTGGAATAAATGAGACCCATGTGGCCAGAATTCTCGAGTGAGGTTTGAGGTTGGAAGAGTGAGAGAAGAGTCACTGAGGAGGCTTAACAACCCCTTGGCTTTAGCCCATTCACAGTGGGGGCCACTCTGCATGTCTCTGGGTCCCTTTCTCTAAGTGCTGGTATTTGGTGTGAAGGGCAGCTAGCTGTCAGTTGGAGACCACTCCTCAGCCTCTCTCTTTTCCTTTCAGACTGAGAGAAGAAGGCAGAGGCCTCTCTTACAGACCTTCAGGGTAGAGAGAGAAAAGCTCCTGAGATGGCCAGGGGTGGGGCACAAGGGACACAGGGGACCACTCATCCTAGGGTCCTTCCCTCTGATGCCCAAGACTTCTACCAGGTTGGCCTCAGGGAGAACCCTGACATACATGGGCACACAGCCCCCTGCCCTCTGTAACCGCCTCCCCTTGAGTTTCTTTAGCACATCTGAGGCCAATCAGCCATTTCAGAAAGTACTTTATGAAGTGTAGCCAGAGAACAGAAAGGAAACCATAACAGAAAATTCCAGACATATCATGTGATCCAGTTGACAAAGTCCAAGTTTCGTGATCTATTGGAGCTAATTCATTTCTCCTTGCCCGGAGTTCACACACACACCCACACACACACACACACTCACACACACACAGAGTTCCCTTAGCCCTGAAATTCACCCAAGTCTTTCCACTCCTTTCCATTGTCGCCATCTTGTCTCTTACCTGGGCTGCAGCTCAAGCCTCCTAACAGGTCTCCCTTGTCCCCACCTCCAAATCCAGCCTCTCCACAGCAGCTGCAATGATCAGTTCCGATGGTGTCGGTCGGTCTACTCTTAAATCGTCCAGTAGCTTTTCTTCACACTTAAATAAAATTCAGATTCCCTGCAGGGGCTCTGCAGACTGCCTAGTTCCTCAGCTTCGCTCTTTACCTGGTCTCTGAACCATAGCCCTCCTGGCATCCTGTGGGTCCCTACAAAGTGTGAAACACTCCTGCTCACTCTGGCCACTCAAGTGTCCCAGCGGCCCCTCCCACAAATGGCTCCTTGTGGCCCAGTTCCCAGCATCACTGTTACCTCCTCAGGGGGCTTCCCTTGCAGCAGTTTCTAAAATAGTTAACTCTGTTAACCCTTTCACATTATTCTTGCTTTATTCTCACCACAGATTTAACACCTGAAATTGTCTTGTTCCTTGCTTACTGTTTTCTAGTCTATCTCCCCACACCAGGATATGCAAGGGCAGTAGAGTAGAAAGCTTGTCAGTGTTGGGCTTCTAGTGCTTAGAAGAGCGTCAGGCCCGGTGGACACTGGGTGTGATTAGTGAGGGCCTGGGCCTGTGCACATCTGCCAGAGGCAGCTCAGCATTCCCAGGACCCAGGAACAGTATTTACTCTGTTGTGTGATTGCAAGCAATTCACCTCCAGGGTATTCTTTTCTCCTTTCTCTAGTACCTACCTCTAAGGTTGTGACTAAGAAGACAAAGGAGATAATTATGCATATTTCATATAAAGGCCCAGCCTTGTAGTTTCTCAATACATGATGGCTGGGTCTCTCCTGAGAGATTCCCTTTGGCCGCAAAGTGCCTCACCACAGGCCTCAGGTGGGTCCTTTCACTCCCAGCTTGTCTCCACCTGATTCCCAGCTGTGAGCTGTGGGTCACCTCCAACCTATGGCTCCTTCAAGGCCAGTGACAAGACAGAGACTGTAACGCATCGTTTGCTCTCCACATGGTTTCTCATCTGAGGGCCTCAGTTTACCCTCTTAATGCAAATGTGGCTTTCATGGGTGCTGGGCCTCTAGAAGGCCTCTGTTACAGCTCAGGCTAGTGCTATGGACTCGCAGATGCCCCTTAGTATTGGTTAGACCTTGTGATGATTTCAGGCCATCTCGGGCAGCAGGGAGCCCCCAGAGGCTGGGGCCTCCTGTGGGGCAGCGGGGCAGGAGGCTGCTGTACGGAAGTGCTATCAGGACCTCTGCTGGACAGTGGACAATGGGAAGGAGTGGGAACAGGGGCAGGCGATACTCTTTACCAACTACACACTTGTGAGCAAAGCTGAGTCCACTCATCTAGGAGCGATCACCACTCATTCACTCATTCCCACCTTGGCAGGCACCAACTTGCAGCATGGGCTTGTGCTGGCCACCCCTTTGTAGTTCATGGCTGAGTAGGTGAGACAGAGATGCGTGCTTGTCACCACGCAATGCTGTGACAAGGGGAAGAGGAAGGTGTGGCAGAGCAGCGGGGCCTAGACTCTGCCCTGAAAGCTGGGAGGCCTCCCACAGGGGCGTGGCCGCCCTCCTTCTGTTTCTGCTCATCTCTCTGTGTGTGTGTTTCTCTGTCCAATTCTTTTATTTGCTGTACTTGAGAAAGTTGGAAGAACCCTGGGTCCTTCCTTCTCTGGGCCAACACTAGAGGCTCTGTTCAGAGTTACCTGGGCCTCCCAGAGATTTAGGGCACAGCAACCACAAAGCCCTGAGCCTTCTCCATATCGGGTCTATAGCCCTGTGCCCCTCCTGGTCACCTGCTAGCAGGTGTTCTATAGTCCTCCCTTGCCTGAAAGGCTCAGGCTCAGAGTTAAAAGAATAAAGTCTTCGAGTTATAATAACACAGGTGTGGTGGTGCTCACCTTTGATTCCCGGCTCTCAGGAGGCTGAGGCAGAAGAATCACTGTGAGTTAAAGGCCAGCCCGGGCTACATAGTGAATTCAAAGCCAGGCTGAACTACAAAGCAAGACCCTGTCTCAACACTCGCTCACCAAGAATAGCAAGGCCAAAGCTTCGAGATCAATGTCAAAATGACTCAAGGCTTTTACTTTTATTTCTCTCATATCCAGAAGAGGGCACCGCATCTGAGCAAATCCATGACCATATCTGCCCTTCTCTGGGGTGAGGGAGGGATGCAGATGAGTGGACCATGTGAGGCTGACCCCCTCGGTGGGCAGGGGCAAGGGAGGGACTGGATTACTCGAGTTTATTGTTTTTAACCCCAATCGCAGACATAAAACAAGTCAGAGTTCTGCAGTTGGGGTGGAGACTTCGGGAGAGGACCTGAGCAGGTGGGAGCCAATGGTTCCTTGCAACCAGGGCTGATCCTTGTATCCCCTTCAGACTGCCCATGTGAATTGTTACCAGCTCCGCTGCCCACCTGTCCACTGCCCCCAGCCTGTACTGGAGCCGCAGCAGTGCTGTCCCAGGTGTATGGGTAAGTAGTCTCACCCTGCCTGTGCCGACCTCCCGCTGCCCATTGGGCCTTACCTCACTGCAGCACAGGTCCCCGGCTGAGGAAAGCCCCTGACAGGAGCAGTGCTGCCTCTGCCCAACAGAGGCAATGAGACACAGAGATGCTCAGGCAGGAACATCCCGGGTCCCCAAGCAGGACTGGGGTAGCAACAAATTTCTCATGATCAATTGGGAGGCAGAAAATAAATGATAGATTGGGACTTGCTTGGCACATTGACTGGGACACTTGGGCTTCAGTTCTCTGGCAGGCTGGAAGTAGGGGGTGCTGGACACATTCTGGGAAGGGAAGGTGAATGATTTTAGGTCTTGCATTTGTCCATTTTGTGTTGTGGTAACAAAATACCTGGGTACTTAGAAAGAAAAGAGGATTATTTAGCTCATGATTTTTGGAGACTGAAGGTTCAAGGTCTGGTTGCTCCCTCTGATGGGGTCCCTTCTGTCAGGGTCACAACATAGCAGAGAGATGGAAAGGGAAATGGCCATGTGCAGGAGGTAAGAGCATGCTTTGTGCTGACTTATGGGATCTCACTGGGATCCCATGAGGACCATACTGTTCCCTCCCAAGGGCAGTGCCCCCTGTGATCTAATCAACCTCCACTGGGCCCCGTCTCTCAAAGGTCATTCCACCTCCCAAGGCCACCACATAGGGGGCCAAGGTGCCAACACATGGACCTCTGGGGACACTCAGTGTCCAAACCACAGCAGTCCTGTAGGGGAGACTCCATGATTACCACTCTGGGATTGGCAATGACAGAGGAATGAATCCATTGTACTCTGAGGTTCCTCCTGGTATGAAATTTGGGGACACTATGTGTCCTAATGCTAGATGTCTATGACTCCATGACTTTAAAATACTAAGTGCCTCTGGGGCTGGGGCTCTAGGCAGTAAAGGGAAGAGAGAGAGAAATTGGTCTGAGAAGAAACTGGCATAGCCAAGTGGCATGTGAAACCCAAGGTCAACTTGAGGGGTGGGAGAGTTGAGGCTCAGAAACATCAAGCTGAGGAAGAGGAAGCACTTCTGATTTTTGCCTTGGCTCTGACTCTGGAGTCCTGCCCTCCTGGGGTGGCGGGGTCCATTTACCAAGTGGGAGCCCAGCAGGGATCTGACCATGGGTCATAAAGATTCCTGCTGTGGGTGAGCAGAGGCTCCCAGCCTCATCCTACCCAGAGTGGAGCACCATGCCTTCCCCATGGCCAGTGCTGACTCTGGTCTTTACCTCTTCTGGCTGACTTTGGGGTTCCTCACGCCTTGGCTCAGTGCTCTTTACCCTCAGATGCTCCTTACTCCCTGCCCGCCATCCCCTATTCTCTGCCCTTTTGCCAGCTCAACTGTGCTTGTTCTTCACAACTCTGTTCAGCCATCAGTCCTTTCGGGAAGGCTTCCCTAGTCTCCCCTCCTCTGCTAAACTAGGGCTGGTCCTCTGTGCTGCCCCAGCCTCTGCGTGTCCATCACCTGGCCTTTAGCATACCATGGCGCCACTGCTTGTGGCTTGTCTCTCCACTCAAGTCAGTTGTGAGTTTCTTGATGACAGGGTCTGAGTCATCACTCCATTCCCAATGCCTGGCAGAGCCCCTGCTCCCGTGAAGGCTATCAGCAAAGGTGCCTTGAATGAATGGTGTGTTTTCTCAGGACTGGGGGCCTCCTGGGAGCCGAGTGATGGGCAGGTGGGGGCTCTGGTGGCCAGCGAATGGCAACAGTTTACATCATACACAGAGACAATGGAGATCATCCTAACTGACTCCAGGACAATGGAACTCCATGTCTGTTTCTCCCCAGCAGTACCCCTTGGCACCTAGAACAGTGCCTGGCACTGGGAAGTGCTCCATGAGTGTTTACGGACCTCATTGGAGCTGAAGCTTTTGGCTTCTCCTTCTTGCTCTGGTCAGGGCCCTCTCAGATACCAAGGAGTTGCAAGGCTGTGGTGGAGACCATGGGAGGGAGGGACATGGTCAGATGTAGGTATCAGTAGGACATCTTGGTTAGCTGATGTGGGGAATGATGGGGAAGGCCAGGGCCAGAGCTGAGTTTAAATACCAAGGAGAGATAAAATGCATGCTTTTGTAGAAAAGTGGTCTACTTACATCTGGCAAAGATTTTAGAACCACACAAAACTTCATTTTCTTTTTCCTCCTGTCCCTCCCCACCTCCAGAACCTCATACGCCTTCTGGGCTCCGGGCCCCCCCAAAGTCCTGCCAGCACAATGGGACCATGTACCAACATGGAGAGATCTTCAGTGTCCGTGACCTATTCCCTGCCCGCCTGCCCAACCAATGTGTCCTCTGCAGCTGCACAGTAAGAGCTTTCACTGTCCCTGCCCCCAGGCCAGAGTCCCAGCTTGCAAAGAGCACAGCAGTGTGGATGGGAGAGGGGGTTTTCCCCAGCTCACGGCAAAGTAGAATGGAGGGGAGGGCTGGGGAGGAGGAAGGGACGTCTGGGGTTTGGAATGCCCTGCCCCTAGCTGCATCAGGTGACCTTCCTCTGGGCTTCTGCACCCTCCCACATTCCCTGTTACAGCACTGGCTACCTGCTACTGACAATGGCCTGTCCTGTGTCTTGGTTCTCTCTGCGGACTCCTTAAAAGGAAGGAACATAGCTTGGCAGGGAAGGGGCTGGGGATTGAACCCGGGGCCTTGGGCAGGCTAGGCAAGTGGCCAACAACTGAGCCACACAGCCCCAACCCAGAACATACTTATTTTGTTTTAGTTTTCTCTGCTGCTCTCAGCCAAGGCTTGGTATACAGAAGATACTTGTAATAACTGCAGAATGAATGGGTGAATGAACATTGTTGGTCCTGGGGCACAGAGGCCAGATGGTAGCAACGGAATTTAACCTGAAGTTACTTAAACTCCTCCTGCCTATGGTTAGAGTTGGGCCTAAGGAAATGCAGGCTGACTGCACTGTTAGCCGAGGACAGAGACTGAAGCCAAGCAGGACCTGATCAGGGTTGTAAGTAGCACTTAGCATTCTTATCTCAACTGTGAATAGGTAGGAGAAAGCTCTGCCTTCTTGGTCTCCTTGGTAGGTGGTCATCAGACTTCTCTGGCCTCAGTTCCTCTTAGCGTGTGAGGCAGTCTGGCTGGGTTTTTTTTAACATCCTCTCTAGACAAGGTGCTAGAGACCTACATTAGAGGTCCAGCTCTCCCTGATTCCCTGTGTGGCTTTGGGCCTGCTGCCCATCTCTTCAGAGAGAGGACCCCAGCAGTCTGAGGCTTGCTCTTAAAGTATCTGGGCTCCAAACAACCTGTAAATAATGGGGAGTGCCTATTCCTCAGCCTAACCAGTAGGATCTTTCTACAGGGCCTGTGGCTCTCCAGTTGTCTAGCATGTTGTACCTCTAGGTTCATGGAAATGCCTGTTTATATGTAGCATCCCAGCTGCTTTAGGAGAAGGATGTCACTATTCCTGTTCTTCAGATGAGGAAACTGAGACACAGAGCAGTTAAGTGACTTGCCTAAGGCAATGTAGCTAGGCTGTACCTCAAATGTAGGTCTCCAACACCATGTCTAGAGAGGACATTAGAAAAACCTAGTCAGACTCCCTCATTCACTGAAAGAAACTAAGGCCAAAGAATTCTGATGACCACCTAGCGAGGAGATCAGGAAGGCAGAGATTTCTCCTGACTATTCACAGTTGAAGTAAGAATAACATTGGTGAGAGCTGCATGTAGGCCATGTAGTAAGCAGCAGAGCCACAATGCAGACCCAAGGCTACACAACCCTAGAAGCCCATGTTCTTCCCTGTGTTATGCTGCTCACATGAAGGGGAGAGCCCATATTAGGTGGGAGCTGTTGGGAGAGGCAGAAATGATGCTGATGGCCTAGGAAGAACATTCTAATGATTCCTTTGTCCATGCTTCCTTATGGAACTGATTGACTCCTGACCTCATTGGAGGATCAGATTCTGACTCTTGGGAAGGAATATGGAGAGGACTCAAAGTCACACCACTTCCTCCACAAACACTGTACCTGTCTTCGTTACTTTTCTCTCGTTGCTGAAACAAAATGCCCAACACCCAAAGTTAAGGAAGGAAAGGTTTATTTAGCTCACAGATTGTGGAGGTTTCAGTCCATAATCAACTGGCTCTAAGGCAGAGTGACACATGGCAGAAGGCAACAGTTCATGGTGGCAGAAAAAAGCACAAAAACAAGAGGAAAAGGGGAGGAGCATAGAGAGAAGACTCTTTATGTCCTTTATATTATATGTAGGCTACATCCATTTGGGTGTAAAAGTCACACCCATAGTCCCAGTATTGGACCATGAGTCATTCACAAACGCTAGAAGCCTGCCTCCATGACTTTATGAGGCTTTGGAAGGACATCCAGACTCAAACCATAACAGTGCCTTTCTAGAGTATTCATGACCATCCTCTCAGCTGATCTTCACATCTGGATGGGTGTCTCCCCATTTCACAGAGGTGAAAACCGAGACCCACAGAACTCCTCACCAAAGTCATTTGGCCTCCTGCCTCCTAGAAGGCCCTTTGGTTGCCGTCTTACCTTTTGAGACTGGGTCCTGAAGTTAGACCTCCAAGGCTTTCAGTAAGAGAAGCCCAGGTGTCACGTTGGGTCCTCTGCCTTTTCCACCACACTCTATACCCTGGCCCCTGTTCTGGGCCAGGATAGAAGGATGTTGACACAGCACCTAACACATACTGGGGTTCCCTTCATTTGAAAGGTGGGGAGAACACCCCTCACAGGCTGCTGGGGGAAACTGGGGAAGACAGGGTCTAAAAGGCTATAGAAACTGAAAACAGAAGCCCTTGGGACTGGGAGCGGAAGTTGGGGGTTTGCATGGACATCACTGAGCTGGCTGGACCTTGCTCAAACCTCGGGTCCCCCACCCTGCAACCAAGACCTTGAGGCCATTTGCTCACAGGGAAGGGGGCTCCCTGACCCCTGAAGGCTGGTCCTCATCAGAACTCACTTCCAGTCCCTGTTTGCTCTGCCTGTCAGGAGGGACAGATCTACTGTGGCCTCATGACTTGCCCAGATCCCAGCTGCCCTGCACCCTTCCCACTGCCTGACTCCTGCTGCCAGGCCTGCAAAGGTGAGTCTGTCCCTAAATCTCAGCATCCCCTGCCCCCTGGACTAGCCATGGACTCTGTGAGTCAGGAGTAGCCTTGGGGCCACCCAGCATGTGACAGAATGCTCCTTCCTCAGGGATAATGGTGGCTTACCCTGGACTCTCCTAGAAAGTGGAGCCCATGGCAGAGGCTGATGGGACACTTGTTATTATCCCAGTTCTAGGAAGCAGCCACAAGGGACAGGGGGAGACAGGCAAGGAGAGAGAGGCAAGCAGCTCAGCAATGTGCTTGTGACTGAGTGTGACCCTGAGCTCTAAGTAGTCTCCTTCTCAGAAAAGTCTAGCAGTGGTAGAGGAAGAGGTAAGATTTTATGCAACCATTCACCTATTCCTATGGGTAAAAGTTCACCCCAAGGGTGCCAGTAACTGACATTCCCCTGTCATGCATGCATATCTGCATGCCTTGTATCCCCAGGAGCACCAGGTGGAGGGTGTAAGAAGCAGGGACAGGGAACATGAACAGAGGTGGGGGAGTGAGAGGAGATACTGCCAGGTGGAGACTGAGGGAAAGAAGTTGGCTGGAGTGGGAGAGGCCTTGCTTCAGGGCCTTCCATGAGTGAACACAGCCACCCCGCCCCATCAGATGAGGCGGAGGAGCAAGAGAGGCATGTGAGGGGCTAACACAGGCTGGGATCACATCTCCCCTGTGGAAAGCACCTTGGACTGGGGTCAGGCAACTGCAGTATAATCCTGGTTCTTGCAGCTAACTCCACAAAGTCCTTGCCCTGTCTGAGAATCTGCTGGGTGTACACTGAAAGTTTGGCTGCAGTGATTTCTAATAGTCTGAGTCCAAAGTTCTGGGTCTTTGAAGCAGAAATGTTCGGAGGGAGCCGAACTACAGAGAGGCAGGGGCTAGTGTGAGAGGGAGAGACCCACTCAGGGATTTGGGAGGCTGCAGGGCTCCAAAGGGCTGCGTGTGCAGGTTCCCAGGAATGGTGACTGGCAGCATCCTAAGGTGACCAACTGCAGGGGCAGAGTGGCTGGAGGGTAGGCCCTGGGAGTGCATGCTGGAAACCAAGGCCCATGACTCCAAGTGTAGATGGGAGGAGTGACTGTCCAGGAGCCTGCAAATAAGCTGGTGGCAAGAATGGGATGCTGAGATTTTGGGCCATCCAGGATGAGCACTCAGGGATGGCCCAGTGTCCCAGAGGTGACAAAGACTACGCAAGAAGATCTGGCCTAGTCAAGCCGTTCGATCCTAATGGCAACCAGAGGTCAGTGTGGGGAAACTGAGGAAGCAACCCCACTGTGGGATGAGGAGAAGCTGCAATGAGAAGGGATAAGGCCCCTGGGACCGGCGAGGCATTGGGAAAGGCAGTGCATCCGGGTGGAGCCTGAGCAGCCTGAGGCTGACCCAGCTTCCGTTTGAGTTTTCAGATGGGGCAAGTGAGAGGTCAGCTGAAGAGGACCCCACACAGTCACAGCAGGGCGCGGTGAGTACACAGCTCTGCAACAAGGAAGGTAGAGGAGGCTGTATTCAGGGCAAGATGTGCCTGACTCTGAAGCTGCCAATACCAGTTATTGTCCTCATTTATTTTGTCCCCCGGCCCAGTGGCATAGTCCAGCCCCTTTCCTGGCAGAGAACGGGTTGCCACACAGAGCAGGAGCCAGCGCCAAGCCTCCTCTTCCCTCTTGGGAATCTCCTTGATGGTGTTGCCTCCAGAGCCTCTGTCCGTGCTCAGCCTAGGCTGCCTGCAGGACCAGCTCTCCTGAGGGAGGCGCCTCTGGCTTGGGTCAGGATTCCGCACCCAGTTCCTGGGGCACGGACTCTTTGTCTGGAGTTTGCCTTTCTGTTCCTCACTGTATCTTGGCCCCTTTCAATCTTGTCTAAAGTTCAGCTCTCTCTGGTCTGAGAGGAGGGAGTTGGGAGAATGAACCAGGCACTAACTCAAGTCTCCATCAGTCCCCATGTCCGTGATGTGAACCACTTCACCGGCTGTCTTTGTGTCCTGAACACAAAGGGATCCCCAGGGTGCAAGCTCAGGATCTCTTCTCCTCTGCCCACTTGTCCCCCTTGTCCAGGCTGGGCCTCCTCAGGTGGGATCTGCGCCACAGGACCTGAGCCACCCCTTCCTTTCTGTCCACACTTCCGTCCTAGGAGGCAGTGTGAAAATGGCCCGCCCCAGCCTAGTCCCAAGCCCTGAGCAGCTGCTCACTGACTTCTGACCTGGACAAGTCACTGTGTAGGGGGTGGGTTCTCCAAATCCTTCCTGCCTCAGTTCTGCTCAGCAAGCTTGTCCTCAGAACTTCCCATGTGCCTGGGCCTGTGCTGGACCTTGGACAGGTTCTGCTTTGGGAGCTTTTGTGGGCTCAGTATCTGACTCAGAGACATAGGGCAGGAATGGGCTGGAGAAGAATCGATGTAAGTCACTCTGGCTCAGCAAGGGAGGTGACAGCCTCTGCTCCCTGCCACCACCCCCTTGCTCCTCTCCTGTGCCCAAGAACTGACAGGCACCCAAATGAACTCCTGCCCTATAAGCTATCCTCTCCTGTCCCTGCCAGCCTTCCCAAGATCTGGACAAACAGGTCTTGGGGTCTTGATTTCAGGGGTTCAGAAATGGGGCCTGAGCTCCAGATACCCTTTATCTCTGGATGGGGCCTGACCTTAGTCTACCTGCCCTGTAGACTTTCTGGAGCCTGTCAGGATCTTCAGAGGCCTGTTCCTTCATCCCATCACCTAACTCTTCTGAGACAAAGAATTTTCCAGCTCACATCCACACTGCAGGCTCACTTTCTGTTTCTTTTATCTTCCTTCTCTCTTTCTCTCTTCCTTTCTTTTGGCAGTAGTGGGGACTGGACCCAGGGTCTTCACATTGAACTACAATCTCCATCCCTTTTTTATTTTTTAAATTTTGAGAGAGGGCCCTGCTAAGTTGCCAAATTGCCCAGGCTTGCAATTTGCAATTTGAATTTGCAATATTCTTGCCTTCTCCTCCCAGAGTGCTGATATCACATCACATGTAGCTACGTCTGTTTTTTATTAACTTCTTCACATCTCTAGTCAGTTGTGTCTCCCAGGTCAAGATCTCAGCACCCTCCACCCACCCCAGACCGAAGGACCTGGTCTGATGAGGGCTGAAAAGGGGTTGGCGGAAGCTGGACTTCCAATCACTGTCCTTTGAGGGTTTTCAAAGATCCTCCATCTGAGAATGTCTCAGACCCATCCAGATCTTTCTGTCTAGGGTTTATGCCCTCTCCTCACTGGCAAGCATGCTGGTGCCCAACCTCAGGCCTCCTGCTGCAGCCTGGCTCACCGTCTCCTTTACCAGCAGTGGCTTGTTGGCAGTCAGTCAGTGACCTACGTCCTTCCTTCCATTCACAGAGCCATTCCCAGGACCCGTGTTCCAGCGAAGGCGGAAGAAGGAGAGGCCCAGGCACCCCAGCCCCCACTGGCCCCAGCTCCCCTCTGGGTTTTATCCCTCGCCACTTCAGACCAAAGGCGGCAGGCAGCACAATTGTCAAGATTGTCCTGAAGGATACACATAACAAAGGTGGGGACTGAACCCTCCTCCAATCTGATGCCCAGAAAGTGAGGGCTCCAACTGCTCCTACCTTCCGCACCCCCCCCTCTACTTTCTGGTTCCCCAGTCTCAACTTAGTTGTGAGCTTGTAACTCATAGAATTTTAAAACTGAAATAATACTTGAAGGCCATCAAATCTAACCCCTGTTTGATAGATGAGGACCCCAAGGTGCAGAGTTCCCAGTTAGAGACAGAATAAGTTCTGGAATGGTACCACAATAGTTTTTGAGCATCTGTCTCATCTTTAGTGGGAAATGGAGGAGAAATAAGAGAGAGATGAAGAATGGTCAATGGTCTCTGCCATCTTCTTAGACTAGCAAAGGCGACAGACACATGAATAAATTGCTTTAATATAAGACAATACTGAGATGAAGGAGGGACCAAGAAGGGCTGCAGGGGCCAGTGGGGATGAAGTAGGGAAGCTCTGGCTGCAGAAGGGGAAGACAGGAGCCTCTCTACACGGCTCTCCAACTGTGGGGAGGGGGTAGCCATGGGGCTACTGAATCCTGGTCTATTGACAGATGGCACAGTAATGCAGAGAGGAGGAGAGGGACCTGCCAGAGTTTCATAAGCAGGTCGTGACAAAAGTCAGTCTCAGATCTCCTACTGCCAGGCCAGCATTCTTGCTCTACCAGAAGGTCCCTAAGGCCAGGAAGGGCTCTCCGTCTCCAGCAAGTCCCTCCTGGGGCTCTCAGTCCTGGACGCTGAGATGGGGGGTGTCAGGACCAGAGCTCAGGCTTTATACCTTGGCTTGCACTTTGCAGGCAGTGTGACTGGCCCGCACTGGGTGAAGGGGGCTCCCCAAGCCCCCATTTCACCCCACCCACTGCTGGACCACAGAACCTGGCTGGGCTGAGTCACTGACCCCTCCCTTCCTGCCCTCCTCGTCCCAGCCTGTGTATATCGGGGGAAGACGTACTCCCACGGGGAGGTGTGGCACCCAGTCTTCCCCTCCTTTGGCCCCCTGCCCTGCATCCGGTGCACCTGTCAGGATGGCCGCCAGTACTGCCAGCACATGACCTGCCCCACCGAGTATCCCTGCCGTCACCCGGAGAGAGTGACCGGGAAGTGCTGCAAGATTTGCCCAGGTACATGGAGGTGCTGGGGTGGGGAGGGCACTGGCCAGAGTGAGCCCTAGATCTTCTCCTGGGGCTATTTAAAATATCTCAGAGGAGGAGGTGCATGGCTCAGCTGCAGTGATAGCTGCTAGAAGCACAGGGGTGACTTTAATAGCTCTGAGTAATGTGAAGGTAACAGACTCAGAGATTCTCGCCATAGATGTAAAATCAAATAATGTTCTGGACTCCACAAAATCATAGCTTAGAACATCAAAACTTCAAGGAAGAGTCACTGTTGAACACTTCATGAGCCCCTTGTCTCTCCCAGAGGACAGGGCGGATCCTGGCCACAGTGAGGCCAGCTCCACCAGGTGCCCCAAGGCACCGAGCCGGGTCCTCATTCACACGTCGGTGTCCCCAAGCCCAGACAGCCTGCATCGCTTCGCCCTGGAGCACGAGGCCTCAGACCAAGTGGAGATCTACCTCTGGAAACTGGTAAAAGGTGAGTTGCCCACTCCTGGCTGTATGTGCCTCTGGCCTGTCCCTCTTTCTGTCCTCCAGACTCCACAGGAGACTTAGGAACATTTCGTTGGCCACTGCCCCCGGTTGTCCTTTCCAGGTGTAACAATCTTTGATTCCAAGAGTCCCTGATTCGGCCTCTGATTCTCTGACAGTTCTGATAAGCTCACACAAGGAGACGCCAGGCCTTGAAGTGCTCCCTCTCCTGGGCATAAGGGGTTATTACATCTTGCAAGGAGCCACCCCAGTGAATCAATAGCTAATGGGGGATTTCGCCAGTCATAGGCCAGATCTTTGCAGGTGAGAGGGCCTCACAGCATCACCAGAGCAGGAGGCTTTGAGGCCGCTTCCACTCGGCCTCTTCTCAGTGGTGGATCCTACCGCTGTACAGTAGGTTGATGTCAGAACATATTTCTCATTCTGTGAGAAAACTCACTCTATTTACCAGGCTGCCCATATCACCCAGTGAAGGTCAAGAGGCATTTTTATTGATAATTTGCAGACACTGTGTTCTTCTTGTAAAACATAAATTCCCTGGGTAGAAACAGTAAGTCATGCTCTAGACTAAACTCTTTAAATGTCAATTGGTGAGGAGGTCACTTTCCTCCACTGATGGGCTTGAGGGAGTGGGGTGGAAGAAAGGAAGAAGGAATGACAAGAATGGTGACAATGATGGTAAGAACCAACGTGCTTAGCACTTTAGAGCTTCCAAAGTGCTTCCACATTCACTATTTTATTTGATCCTGGATGATCCTGAGAGTTAGGCATTATTATCCCCATTTTACAGATGAGGAAACTGAGACTCAGAGAGGTGAAGTACCTGGCCCAAGGCCACACAGCCAGTAAGTTGAAGACGGGTGCTAGAGCCTATGTCTTGGTCATATGCGGCTCTTTTCCTGCTCTACTCTGCCCACTGTTGTAGGAGGAATGGACGAAGAAAGTGGAGCTGTTCAGCCTGCAGAAGAGAAGACTCAGGAGGCCAGGACTGCTGGCTTCATGGCTGTAAAGAGCTGCTGCAGGCAAAGGGAACAGCCACATTCTCAGTGACTGCGAGGGTCAGGGCACAAGCAGGGGCTTTGGAATCTGGCTGACCTGGGTTCAAATCCTACCTCTGCCACTTTGAATTCTGGCTCTGCTCTTTTCTTAGCTCTGTGACCTTGGGCAACCCCATGACCTCTCTGGGCCTTAGTTTTCTCTTCTATTAATTGGGCAAAGATGGGCTTTGGAGGATGAAGTGAAATGGCACAGGGACAGCCCCGGATTTACAGTAGGTGTTGAGAATGTCAGCATCCTGCTCTGCTGCATGGGCTTGTTACAATTGTAGAGAGACGGTTTCCACTTACTGAAAGGAGGCACTCTCTCTCTCATTCTCTCTCTCTCTCATTCTCTCTCTCTCTCTCTCTCTCTCTCTCTCTCTCACTTACAGCCTTCCTTCAATGAGGGAAGGGGCTGGCTCCACTTCTGGACAGAGGCCCGGCAGGGCCAGCAGAGGTGGCTGTCACAGGGGGAGTTAGATTCAGTTAACACTTTCATTTGAGCTTTAAGAGTCTCCTGATCCTGGCCACATGAGCCTCCCCACAGTTCCACGCCCCAGCCGGTGCTGGGACTCCTGAAAGTAACAAGCCCCAGCCTCTGTCCCTAGCTTAATAACCTAGGTGCAGCAGGAACTGACTGGGAATCGAGGTGCTCAGGGAAGGCCTCGTAGAGCACTGGCCTCCACAATTGGGGAGGCTTGAGGGATTTGGAGAGGTGAGAGGGTGCTCTGCAGGCAGCATGGCGGTGACAGGGAGCTCACGCTTATGTGCCCTCTGCTGTGATCGGTACATACAATCTACCTCTTTTAATCCTCATAAAAAACCTAAGGGGTTTGTACTCACACCCCTTTTGCAGATAAGAAAACAGTCTTAGAGGTCAAATGACTTTCTCAAAGGCACATTTCAAATGGCAAACAAAAGATTCAAATCCAGATCTGACAATCCCCAGTGCTACTTCCCCAGAGATGATCTTATGCTTTTAGGAGGTCCCTGAGGAAACCCAAGGAGTCCCAAGATGTGACAGAGTGGGTGGAGCTCAGGGCCAATCTCATCATCATGGACCCAGAGGGACAAAGAGGGCTTCACAAGGCCAGGTCCTACCCCCTGTCACTAGCAACAATTCCTGTCTCCTGGTCCCCTGAAATCCAAAATCTCCCATCAGCCTTGTCATTCCTTCCCTGTCCCGGATTGCAGGAGTCAAAACAAATACTCCCCAGGCTGTCAGCTGATGTCCTCCCTGTGCTCTCACTCAGACAGTGGGAGCAAGGCCGGCAGAATTGGAACAGAGATTTGACATAGTGTGGAAGGCCTTTGAGGGCCTACAGTTTTGGGGCGGCAAGGACCTCAAGGGTCACACTTCCAATCCCTGCTCAGAAGGTCCCTGCAACCTCCAGATGACCTGTGCTCTTTCACACCCACACCCACTGCTGTCCCCAGATGAGTCACTCCCAACACTTCGAGCAGCTCAGCCCAGAGACAGTTTGTCTTCACAATGAGCCGAACCTGTCCCTTTCCTGGAACTTGTCCCCTAGTGCCAGATCTGCCTTGGGTGCCACAGGGCCTGGCTCCAATCAGACCTGGCACAGCCCTTCAAAGGGCAGTGAGTGCAACTATGATGCTCAGCTAGCTCTCAGTTCCAAGGCCAAGAGCTTTTCCTTTCCAGCATGCTTTACAGACTGCAATGTGGGGACCACCCTCATCCTTGTCACCTCTTTTTCCATGTTCCTGTATCCTGTGGAGCATGCAGTAGCAGGCCTGTGCAGAAAGACCTGTCTGCATTTCATTTCATGCTTTTTGTCTGCCTCTCTGTTGCAGCACCTGTGTCTTTGGAGCTACTATTTCCTGGTCCTTGGGAGCAAGGCAGAGGTTCCAGGGACAGTGCTAGGTATTTCCTGATTCATGAAACTCAGTCCCAGGTTCAGTGTTTCCTAATCCCCTTGATAGAATCCCACTCTTGTTCCCATAGCAGTCTGGTTATTGGTTTTCTGGAAGGTGATGCTGCTTTAGCAGGCCTTCCTGGTTCCATCTATTCTTTCTGGCCAAAAGCTTTGGTGGGTAACAGCTGGTATGGCCTCACAGCCATGTGTTCAGGGCCTCAGTGCCATGTGTGGTGCCAGTGACCATGTCTCCACAAGACACAAACGTGAGGGGAAATACTCATCTCTTCAGGGCTTCACCTAGAGTGAATCTGTGTTCATCCATTCACCCATCCATCCACCCATTTATCTATCCATCCATCCACCCATTCATCTACCCACCATCCATCCATCCATCCATCCATCCATCCATCTATCCATCTAGGGATTCATTCCAGATGCCTAATATGGGCCAAGCTAGGACCCAAAGGAAAAGCCCTCCAGGAGTACAAAGTCTAGTAGAGGAGGCAGAAATAGACATGATAACCCTTAGAAATTGGTACAGTAACAAACAGAAGCCAAGTGCTCTGAGTGCCTTGAGAGGAGTCGTAACTCCCTTGGAGATCCACTAGGAAAGAATCCCTAGCTAAGGCTTGGCAGGTGGGCTGTTCACTTGACTAAGCAGAAGTAGAAGATACTAGTGGAAGGTGCTCCAGCAGAGGAGCTGACATTCGTAAAGCTGTGACTCCATCCGGGGACTTCAAGTGTTTGGTTAGGGCTGGACCAGAGCTGAGGCATTATAACTCAAGTTCTTTGGTGTCTGAACAAGCAGAGCTTGACTTTTACCATATATTCCATGCCTCCAGAGAACCCTGATCCGTCTACATGGGCCAGCCACCAACCTTTCCTCCCTTCCTGCCTCCCATCCTTCTTTCTGTCCTTGTTTCTTCCCTTCCTCTCTCTTTCCTTTCTGATGCAGTTGACAGGTGAGCTGGTGACATTAGCAGGGTCAGGAGAAAAAAAAAAGGATGAAGCATGTGGGCTTTATTGTGGAGGTGACAGGAAGTCAGAGAAGGGGATCAACAGGGTGACATGCATATGTCAAATGACCACTGTTAGGATTACAAGGGGAGCCGGGTATGATGGCACGTGCCTGTCATCCCAGCAGTGAGGCAGGAGGGACACTGTGAGTCTGAGGCTGACCTGGGCTACATTGTGAACTCAGGGCCAGCCTGAACTGCATAGTGAAATCCTGTTTCCAAAAAAGAAAAATAAAAAAAAAAGAAAGGATTACAAGGAGAGGAAAAGGGCTAAGAACTCTACATTGGATACTCATATATCTGCACATCCGTCCACCGATCGAGTGAGCCAGATGAGATGGGACCTGAGGAAAGAGAGTGGCCATGGGCTGGGGAGACAGATTCAAAACACTTAGGTGAACTTTTCCACAGGATCTGGTGTCTGATCAGAATAGGTGCAGGAGAGGGAGGTGGCTGGGTTGGTCCAGAGTCTGTCACCCATCTCACTGAGTATGCGGTCCTGCCTTTCTTGTTCACGCCCTTGTCTCTACCCTCAGGAATCTTCCACTTGGTTCAGATCAAGAAAGTCAGGAAGCAGGACTTCCAGAAAGAGGCACAGAACTTCCGGCCGCTCACGGGCAGCCACGAAGGTGGGACCTCGGGCTGAGGAGTGGAGTTCAGGAGGAGAGCGGGAAGGAGGCTGGACCTCTTGGGAAGGTCCCAAGATGCTGGTGCCAGGGGCTGGGGTGGGTACTGTCAGGCACAGACGTCGGTTCCCAGCACAGGAATCTTGGGGGGCAGGGGGTGGATTTCTCAACTTGAAAGCAAGAGAGGGGCGAAGCAGAGCAGGCTGGCTGGCTTTGGCCTTGGGGCTGGGGGAGGTCTGAGCCCCCAAACCCTGGTGTGCCCACTCTCTTTCTTCTGGAACAGTTCCCACCGAGACCTTCCTCTGTAGTGTTGAGCTGCCTTTGCATTACTCTTAGGAAGATGGAGCCAGGCAGGCCTTCAGGCAGGAGGGTCCAGGTGACTGATGGGGATGTTACCAGCCAGAGGCAGCATCAGTTAGAACTGTGTGAGGGAGACAGATACTCATCTCCACCCTCCCTGTGAGCTCCACCCATGACCCACACTGTCACTCCTGCCCTAAGCTACCTCTGGTGTACATGCCTGTGTGCATGTTGTACAGCACTATTGTACACAAGTGTGCACACGCACCCTCTTCTCTCTTCCGCCTCCCTCCATACAGGTTCCTGGAACGTCTTTCTAGCTCAGACTCCGGAGCTGAAGGTCACGGCCAGTCCAGACAAAGTGACCAAGACCTTATAACAAAGACCTAAGTAGTTGCAGATATGAGTTCTATCATTTTTGTTATTATATATTAATAAATAAATTGCATTATAAGTCAACCCTTCCTGCTGTGTTCATGTCCAGTTTCCCATGTGCTCTCGCTAAGATTCTGTGAGGCCAACCTGGTCATCTCCATTATACAGGGGCAGAAGCAGACCGAGAAGGGTCAGAGACGTGCACCCACTTCAGTGGCTGTTGCCAAAGCCAGAGTTAATTCAGCCTACTTGTCTGGCCCCTTGAATGCCACAGTGCCTTGACCTCTGCTCTGCACTGCTTCTGTCCCCCTGCCCCAAACCATAGCAACTCTTACTTTCAAAAGAGTGCCCCTCCCCTGCAGCCTAAGAAGGGGGACTGGCTCTTGTTAGTTGGGGGATGGTGAATGGAGCCTCAAAGCACTTTCCCCAGGGCCCTCGCCATTGTTGGAGGAAACTGAGCTTACGGAGGAGTAGGAGCAGTGATTTGCCTGAGGGCACAGGACTGTTGGTAGCAGAGCTGTAGTTGGAAGCCAGAGCCCTTTCTTCAGCCCAGAGCTCCTTCCCCAGTTCCATACAGGGTGACCAGTGTTAAAAGACCAAACATCCCCACCTCCGAGGAGTTGCAGAGTTCTGCAGTCAGAGTGCCAGCTTGGCACTATGGTCTGAGAGGAAGGCCTAACACTCACAATTAATGACAAATCAAGAATTTATCCTGTCCACATGTACAAGTCTTTGCAGTTTCAAAGATGTTTTAAGGCCCCTGATTCCATTTAAGGCCGACTGTCTGGGTTTTACCTGAACTTCTGAAAGGGGGAAGGGGAAGCTCAGGAAGGGTAGATGTCTCCCCAAAGCCTCACAGCCATGGGTGATGAAGCAGGAGCAGAGCCTAGGCCTCCCCAGCCCACTGGCCAGGCTCTCAGCACAGCTGGTTTCAGCCATCCCACAACCACAGATCCCCACCCCTTCCCACGCAGGCCTGACTGGAAGTTCCAGAGAGACATGGGCCTGTGGGCTAGACTTGTTCGGGCACTTTCAGGGCCCTGTTGTCTCCATAGCCTTAGTCTCCAATCCAGAGTTCCTGAGGTCCAGAAAGTCTGCCGAGCAGCCCACCAATGCCATGCTCACCGAGCAGGGATGGGTGTCACCTTCCTTAAACTCCCTTGGCCAGTTCTGTGGGGTCTGGTCAAGAGTCAGGGATGTGAGGAACATGGCCAGAACTTGTCCTCTGAGTCAAGAGACATCCATCTCCTCCACTCACTGTCCCTATGTGTCCCTCGTAAAGAAGACATCGTTGTGGCCTGGCTTGTTCACTATGGGAGCTTAACTTGAAACCCTGGGGATGGGTTCCGAGCATTCACGCTTAAGTACTATAGGATGTGAAAGTCCAGTCATTCGTGTGGTGAGCTCTGGTCGTGTTTCAAGTTAGCTGAGACGTCTCGTTCTCAGTGAAGCTTTCCCTGACTCTCACAATCATGCCCACCCCTGGCATCTCTTCCCACCCTGCCCTCTGCTGGAGAGTGGGGTTGGGGTCAGGGCTCTGTGACCAGAGGCAGCTCCAGAGTCTCCTTGTACGCCTTTCCTGATGGTACAAGTCAAATGGTCTTCCTTGTTTTCTCTGATGGGCTGATCACAAGCCAATGATGTGTACCCCAAGTCTGTTCTGTGGTGTGGGGGGGGGGCATGTTCAATACATCAACCCCTCCTTCCTTTGGTCCAGATCATTCTGAGTGTGTGAGCACAAGTCTTACTGTGCTGTGGTTTCCCACCACTCCAAGTTGCCTTCCTCTTCCATTATCTGTTCATGAGACATCTGTGCCTCTCCAGTTTAGGCTTCGTATCGGAACGCTGACAGTGTAAGGAGCCAGTACTGACCCAGCCTGTCCTGCCTGGGGAAGTCCTAAGCTCTGTGCTGGATGGGACAGAGGCATCAGAGCGCCTGCATGCCCAGGATGGTGATGGCAGACACCACAGGAAGCACAGCTTCAACCTGGACTGAAGACCCGTATGTGGGCTCTGAAGCATGGACAGGAGGCAGGAAAGAAAGTGGAAGAAGAGACAGAGAGGAGACGGGTGGTGGCATAGAAGAGAATTCTTTGTAGAAGACGAAAAATAGTGTATAGGACAGAGAGAATCACAAACAGCTCTCTGTTGCTGGCCAGTGTTTGAGGCCAGGAGCAAAAGGAGATGAGGCTGCCTCTGTGGCTCAGAGCCCCTGACTCCACCCCAAGGGCAGCAGGGACCCTGGCAGGGCTTTGGTGCTCTGCTCAGATCCGTAGTTTAGACAGCTGGCTCCTGCTGCAGCTGAGGGATGACAGGGAGAAGGAGGCTGAGGCCAGGTAGGGGCAGAGGAGGGGACCCACGCGGAGCAGGACGACAGCTCAGTAAGGGGGACACTTGCTTGCGAAAGCAGAGTGGACGACTGCCTGGACACAGGTCTGAGGGAGCAGAAGGGGTCGGTGTGTACCTTCAACCTCATTTGGTGTCTCCTGGGGTGCACCCAAAGTTTCAGTTGGACATAGCTAGAGTCTCAGGAGATAGCCGCAGCCCTTTGGGTTGTCACAGGTCTGAAGAGAACGCGGGGTTAGAGGCAGGCTATTGAGAGCTGCTGCCTTACAACTGGTGATTAAAGCCAAGGCAGTAACACCACAGCCTGGGAGATACTGTAAAGTAAAAAGAGAAAAGGGACTGAGACAGAGCCCACAGCAAAGGAACAACCACAGAGGCCAGAGAGAAGGCAGGAGTCACGGCGGCTGACAGCTCTGATGGTTTAGGCCTGAAAGGGACCTCTGTGGAGACAGGGAGCTTTGACGGCCATGGCAATCAGCAATATCAGGAGAGCCAAGAAGCTGGGTTTTGGGGGCTGAGGTGATGTCTGGGATATGAGAAAATAAGCAAGATTTAAAGAAATTTGGCAGTAAAGGAGAGAGAAAGCTGAATGTGGTAGTGCAGGCCTGTAATCCTAGCTACTAAGGAAACTGAGGCAGAAGGATCCTAAATTCAAGACTAGCCTGGGCAACTTAACAAGACCCTGCCCCCACTTATACGGGGCTAGGTGCAGTGACAGCAAACCTTTTAGACACGGAGTGCCCAAACCCGGTTACATGTTGCAAAGTGCCGACACTGTGATTAAACCTGATAATAAGGTTTAGTTTAGAAAAAACAACATGGCCATGTTCACATGCTGACAGAGAGAGCTTCGTGACATGCATGCCTTAGGTTTGCCACCACTGGTAGGGTATATTCAGTGATGGGGAGCTTACCTAGCCTGTGTGTGAGGCTCTGCCTGGGTTCAATCTCCCAGGAGAGAGAGAGAGAGAGAGAGAGAGAGAGAGAGAGAGAGAGAGAAAGGGAAAGAGAGAGGGGGAGAGAAAGAAAGAAAGAAAGAAAGAAAGAAAGAAAGAAAGAAAGAAAGAAAGAAAGAAAGAAAGAGGGAAGGAAGGAGAGAAAAGAGAGAGGAAGGAAGGAAGGAAGGAAGGAAGGAAGGAAGGAAGGAAGGAAGGGTAGAAGAAGGGCTGACCATGCATATAGGATGGAAGAGAGAGATTAGATGAGGTAGAATTAAGCCAGTTTTGGTGATGAGAAGATGCCATGGGATAAGGAAAATGAGAAAAAGCAGAGAAAGGATGAAGAAGGTCAGGTTCAGGAACACAGGGACAAACTAAAACCCACTTTCCTGGCTAAAGACCTACTGTTCGATCCTGTCTTGCCACCACTGTGGAGATGAGGGTGAAGGGAGACATGGTCTCTGGGCTTCCTGACTTTCCACTGTACCCCTGGACTCTCCCCAAGACCCCAGCAGGGAGCCGCATGAATCCATTGTCCCTCCTAGCTTGTGACATCCTCTCCATATGCCTGGTTAGTCAGCAATGCACATTCAAACCCAGTCTCATCTGATTTAGGGAAAACAACCCAGAGCGGTGGTGAGAGGGATTATTAATCTCATTGCAGAAAAGAGGAAATTAAGGCTCAGAGGGAGAAAATGGCCAACTGAGACTACACAGTGATAAATGGAAGAGTAGGATTCCAACTGAGGTTGCTGGAGGGGGCCAGGTACTGGGCTGGGGCAGGTACAGAAGACCTGGGCTCAGAATCTTTATTGCACTTGTCCTTCCCAGGTAGCTGGGCCTAAAACTGGACAATCCTATTGTGATACCAGACCAGGCCTCCAGGTTTCCTGGTATTCATCTTCCTCAGACAGCTGTGGAGTCATCTCCTTCCATCCCCGGAGAATGCTGGGCTCTGGGAAATGGCAGTATTTCTGAGAAACAGGACAAGGCCTGTGGTTTGGAGCTTGCCTAGGGGTAAGGAAGGCCTGGGGCCCCAATGGACACAATGACATCCCTCTTCAGGACTGGCTCAGGAACCCCTCATCCCTCACCTGGTCTCTGGAAAGACACCCCTGCCTGTCTTCTCCCACAGAGTCAGTTCATAGAAGATGAGTAAGTGTTTGGTTGAGGTTGGATGGCAGTGGGGCAGGGGTTGGGGCGTGGTTTCTATGCATGGAAATTTCCATGTATATGAGATTCTTAGACTGTCTAGGTTAAGAACCTGGATCTGTGGACACCAGCTCCACACTTGTTTGCTCACATGGGATCTGATTTCTCTCCCTAGTGCCACATTTGTTTCCCTCTTTCACAAGTCAGAGCTCATATAACTTGCCTGAGGTCAAACAGCAACTGAAAATTGGGGCTGTGTTTGGAAACCTCAGAGTCTGGCTCTGAAGTCTGGGCCAAGGATGAGGAGCTAGGCCTGCTCACTAAATCCCCTACCACCATCCTCTACCTATACCTCCCAGTGACTTTTCAAAAACACAAAGGTGACCATCTCTCCCTTGTTAAGGCTCTTGTTATGGTTTGTGTCTAGGTATCCCCCCAAAGCTTATGCAGTCATAGGAGTGGGCTTCTAGAGTTTGTGACTGATTCATGATCCAATGGTGGGATTATGGGTATGAGCGCTACACCTGCCCTGGGATGGGTAGCCTGCGTACAATACAAGGGAGAGAAAGAGCCTTGCTCTCTCTCTCCTCCCATTTTGCACTTGATGCCTTTGTTGTCTTCTGCCACCGTGAACAGTTCCCTCTCAGCCATGCCACCCTGCTTTGGAGCCAGCTGAGAATGGACTGGAACCTCAACAAACTGTGAGCTAAATAAACCTTTCCTTCCTTAATTTTGGGTGTCAGGTGTTTATTTCTGCAGTGACTTTCCACTGCCCTCAGAATACCATCAACACTCCCTCCTCTGATCCTACTGATCTATGTCCTACTGCCTCTTCCACCCAATTCCCATACTTTGTCCCCAAGCAACACCACAGGGACCAGTATACTGCACCATTGGAACAAGTTGGGATGGATCTGGGTCCCAGGAAGACCAAAGTCACAGACTCTGATATCGATGGGATGGGCTCTCTCATTCTCAGCTCTGCTGCCCCTGAGTATCAGCCCTTTCTTTCCAATGAGTTCTTTATAGAAGTAGACAACACACCATACACCAACTTGGCATCCTAATAGCTTACAGCCTGATTGGATACAAAAGGTTTTTCCTTTCCATTTCCAATGGAAATGCTCTGAGTGATCCATACTGAGTGACACATAATTAGTCTTGGGTGATGGAGGACAAAGTATTATCATCATATGACTGGAAAGAGCAGTGTCCCACAAATAAGAGCGTAGGTAGCAAACACACAGTCACCAAAGAGATCCCTGTTTCCAGGCATCGCTGTTACAACTTTGGACTACTCAGATCCATGTCTTCTCTATATCCTTTGCATGCTAGTCCCCATTGCTTAAATGCTTTTCCCTATTTTCTAACCATATTATTTCACCTTACTCTTTGAGACCTTTTCAGGTCTCCCTGCTGCCCTGACATTGTAAGCTCTTCCATAGTGGAATTTGTTCCTTTTCCTTGCAATGATCTGCCTGGGAGCCTCTCTCCCACTGGGCAGTAGGCACCTTGAACAAGAGGCCATGTGTTGTCATCCCTGGAAGCCCAGTTGCTGGCCCACAGGAAACATTCAACATACACGAATTAAAGAAGGAAGTGAAAGAAGGAAGAGTAACAGCGATGGTCATGGTGGTAGAGGTGTAGGGGCTGCTGACAGATTGCAAGTGCTGAATAAATGGTTGTCAAGCCCTTGAATTATCACCACTATCTTTGTCACTATAATCACCACTGCCACCACCACTGGTGCCACTACTGCCACCAGCACCTCACGCACATTTACACCACCCAGGCAAGAATATGCACGGAGCCTATGTGTCCTATCTTAAATACGTAAAACTTGCAAGTCAAAATGACAAACTATTATGTATGTTCTATTTTCCTGCTTTGAAAAACAAAATGTCTGAGTGACCTTGAAGGCCATATTCAAAGCAGTGCTTTGAACACTTTGAACACAGAATAGCTTTCTGCCTCTTCTAAATTCTTTGGCAGAACAGGTAGCACGGGGAGAACCAAACTTGGCCCCTGAATTTCAGCTCTTGGCCCACTTCTCTTTTATTATTCCAGCTCTGGCCTGTATTACAACGGGCATTGTTCATACACATGGGGACACCCCAGTCTGCATGTCTGCAATGGCTTTAGGACAAACCCACAAATAATTTTATATGCTTCCCATAGTCAGGTATAGCCTATGTCCTCTTAAATCCGGGGAGGCAGTGGCCCATTTGTGCCAATAGAACGAAGCAGAAATTAGGATGAGTGACTTCTAGTCTAGGCAAGAAAGGCAACACAGTTACTGCTTTGTCTATTGAAAGACTTGCTTGTGGAACCCAAAACCACTATGTATGAGATCCAACTACTTGAAGGCTGCCATGCTGTGAGGAAGCCCAGACCGTGTGGAGAGGCCACACACAGAGGCACCAGTCAGTGATGCCTAAACAACTGGGATGTGAATAAAGACTCTTCCAGTGAAACCAGTCTCCAACCACAGTATTTAGACTTTTCATCTAAGGCTCCAGAGGACACAGACAATGAGAAAAAGCATCTCCCCTGCTCCCTGTTTAAGTTCCTGACCGATAGAATCTGTGAGCATTAAAAACTAGTGTAGTTGTTTTAAGCTGCTAAGAGTTGGGAGTAATTTGTTATATAGCAAAAGTAAGCAGAACACCTCCAAATGTCATCCAATAGAGCCTGGTCCTAAGGTATTAACTATCTCTCAAGCTTGGAGCTCGACCTAGGCAAGGGACTGTATAGGCCTGTGAGCAGATTTAACTGTTTGGAGAGAGAAATCCTGAGTCCCAAGTGTGTCCCATAAGGGGGTGGGAGGTGGACATCCCATGTTCTGTGTTCTGGGTATAGCAGTGCAACTGAAAGGGTGTCAGGAAGGTGCCCTCCAGAGGGCTAGGCCTGGAGAGGAGGTCACTCCTGCCTGAGTCTAAGCATGTCTGCTCACCACCCACCCTGCCATCGCCTACCACTGTCAGCAACGGTGATGCAGCCAGCCTCTGTCCAACCATTGCCTCAATGGTCTCCAGGGTAGGGAGGGAGAGAGACATAAACAATGACAAAAAAGAATAAGAAGCACTAGGTAGAACAAGGTGGGCTGGGGAGGGGTTCAGCATGAGAAATCACAGCCAGGCTGGAGGGGAAGGGAATCAGAGACAGCTTCCCAGAAGAGGGGACACCCAAGTACAGACCTGAAGGAACTTCCCTGGGGCAATTACCAGGGAAGGTGGAGAAGCCATTGTCCTAGAGACAATGTAATCAGAGGCCTGGTGACAAGCTACAGTGTGGGACATTTAGGAACTTGCCTGGAGTTCAGCCTAGCAAGAGCTTGGTGTTAGGCACCGAAGCAGAGAGTGAGGGTACAGAGCAAGGCCTGGAAAGGGAGCAGAAGCCAGCTTTTCCAAGGCCACCAGAACAGGGCTGATGTTCAGGGAGGAGGTGCTGGCGTGGCTGTCAATGCCACAGCCTGGCCTCGTGGCCCAAGGCCTATGCCAAACTGAGAGTTATTTTGAATATCTCCTCTATTTTTGAACCTGGAAGGATTTGCAGCAGTAGAGCGGCACAGTCAGATTTGTGTTTTACAAAGATTTCTTAGACCTCTGTGGGAAAGGCTCAGAGGGCATAAAAAAAAGAAGCAGGACAATTCGTCAGGAAGTTATTGCAGCTGTCAGTGACAGAGATGGTGGCAGTCTGGTCAGTGCAGAGCCCTGGAGATAGAGAGAAGTGGATGGGGCTTCCAGCTATGCAGAGGGCAGACTCAGCAGAAGCTGGGGAGAGTAGGAGACGGCCCTGCCTCCAAGGAGCTCCCAGGGCAACAGTAAAAAACAGCAAGGATACAAATAGCAATCAAAATCAGCGCTTTGAGGACCTTTCACACACACGTGACCTCAGTTTTCACCACAGATCCCACAGGCAGGTATCAATACTCCTGGTTTGCAAGTGAGAGAAACAGAAGACCCATAGCAGATGCTATGGGCTGTCCACCCAGTGGCTATTGTCCTCCCACTTCTTTTCTAACAGAACCCTATTTGGATGGGTACTGAGCACCTGGGTGTACCATGAATGACCTAAGCCAATCTTGGTTGTCCCACTGTGTTCTGTTGGTGACTGATCTAGGGCTGTGTACTAATTCTGTGCTAGCAGAGGAGGAGGAGGAGGAGGAGGGAGATTTTCTTCCTCACATGGTTCAAGTGAGGAAAGAGCCTTTCTTTTGCCGCCCTCCCTTTGTTTCTTGCTTCAGATGCTCTCAGTTTAAGTCATGAGACACAGTGCTACAGCAGCCATCCTGTGAGCAGGAAGCTGGAAATGATGAAAGCCAGCATGCTGTGGAAGACCGTAGGCTGCTGAGTCCTCAATACCATTGATGACCCACATTGGCCCAATCTGCAGAACCTCTACCTCCACGTTTCTTGTTAAGAAAACAATAGATGTCTTTGCAGTTCACACCAGTGTGGAAGTATTGAAGATGTGACCCACTTGTGATACCTCTCACCCCTTTACCATTTTCGTGTTGGAAGAGGACTGGCCTTAGTCTGTCAAATCCAGTGCAGGGAGCACTTACACCCCACATTCCACCCTTGCTGGCCCTTAGCCAGTGACTGATGACATGGACATGTCGATCTCCAGTTCCCCTGGGCTGATGCAGAGGACCAAGGAGCAACCTGTACCATCTCCAGAGCTTCTCCACAAGACTGAGCTAAGTTCCTGTTGTGGGACTTGTCCTGACTCTCACCCTGCTTTGCCTTCTACTCTTGCAACCGCTCCAGTCCCCTACCCATCTATCTTGGAAACACTTCCTAACCTGTCACTTTCACATGACTCCTTGTCTCAACTTCTGCTTCTAGGAATCCCAATCTAAGACAGCCACCATTGGTCAGGTTTTCTGTACTGAAGCCTAAAGCACCTGAACAGACAGGAAGTTCTCATGGCAAGTTTGCTCATACGTAGGTTTTTTGCCTGCAGATCTCATGTCTTGTTAAACATGCTAATTAATAATCTGGTGACTGAAAATGTGTTTTTTCCAAGTGCTACATCCTAGGCATAATAACAAAGGAAGCTAACTACTACCCAGTTACTGAGCATCTCTCTTAAGCCAGGCACCAAGTCAAGACTTTACCTCTGGAACCTCATTTAATCTTCCCTAGAATGCTAAGGGTAGATACAATCTGAATTTGTTTTTCTATGCTGAGTAACAAATTGCCATGAATCTAGCATCTTAAAACACATTTATTGTTTCATCTATTCTGTAGGTCAGAAGTTCTCTGCTTCAGAGTCTCACCAGCGCTAAACCCAGGTCTCACTTAGGGCTGTGGTCTCATCTGAGGCTCAAGTGGAAAGATTCACTCCCAAGCTCCCTCAGGTAGCTGGTGAGACTTCATCTCCATAGACAAAGTTCCCTGTTCCCATGCTGGCTGAAAGCTCCCAGAGTCACTCTCAGTTCCTAGAAGCCTCCAGAAACTCCCTGCCATATGCCTTCTTCTTATAAGCCCTCACACAATGGAACAGAAGTCAGAATCAGAGAAAAGGTCTGTGCCTCCAGGGAGGGGCTTATTCCTCTTTTAAGGACTTTCACCTGATTAAATAGGGCCTGCCCATGATATCAATTACCCTTTTGCATAATTCAGATCAACTAATTTGGGACCTTAATTACATTTGCCAAATGTGTTAAGCTTTACCATAGCCCATCAACCAAAAGCAATTCACAGATCCTGTCCATACTCAAAGCAGGGGAATTATATAGAGTGTGACCATCATAAGAGCCACCCTGCAATGCAGTCTGTCTACTGCACTATTATTAAATGGTACAGTTGGGGAAACTGAGGCAAAAAGGTGTTTCATAATCCTACCTGAAGTCATACTGCTAATGAGTAGGGGTGAGTCATGATTCTAAGCTGCACAGCTTAGTTCAGAGCTTATACTCCTAACTGTGAGCCTGGTCTCAAAAACTTTCCCTTTTTATGTCTCTGAATTCCTTCAATAATCACAGGAGAAAACGAGCCTCAGTGAAGTTAAAAGACTTGTCCAAGGTCACACAGTGGTGAAATCAGGGCAACAAACCAGTCTTATGAAACTCCAAAATCCAAAACCCGTGAAGAGGGTAGCCAGTCCTTTGACAGAGGAATTGAAGGCAGGAAAAGAGCATCCCCACTAGGCAGGGAAGGGAAGGATGGAGGAGGTAGCTTTTTAGCAGGATCATAAAGAAATAAGATTTGGCTATTTGAAAGTGGAGAAAGAAGGAGAGGGAAAAAAAAGTATTTCCAAGAAAGGACAGCTTGGGCTGGGGATTTATCTCAGCGGCATAAGCGCCTGCCTGGCAAGTGCAAGGTTGTGAGTTCAATCCCCAGTACAAAAAAAAAAAAAGACAGCTTGGACAAAGTCAAAGAAGCAGCTAAACACAGGTGTTTGGGATTGAGAAAGGCAAAGGGTTATTTTGGCCTAAAATGGGGGATTAGATGCAGCCAGGCCTCCGGTTTGGAAAAGCAAGTTGAGGAGTCAGCATCATTTTACAAATTGTGAAGAAAAGTGTTGAACAACAGCAGCTATGCACAAAAATGCCTTTAAAGAAGGGCTGGGAATTGAAGTCAGGACCTTGCACTTGTAAGGGAGGCACTTGTGCCTCTGAGCTATATCCCCAGCCCCTTGATGGTCTTTCTAACTCACAGATACCCTTGGTTCTCTGATGGCCTTAGGAAGGAGACCAGATGAGTGAAGTCATGACCCTTTTATGAATGAGAAAGCTGAGGCCCATTGAAAGACCTGGAGCCCCATCAGGGTAAGATGCCCAGTGGTGGGAACAAAAGCCCTGCTTCCGTCATGGTGCTGGAGGGATGGAGACTAGGAACTGTATTCTTTTTTTATTCTGGGTTGTGGCTTATCTGCCCTTTATACACTCCACATTCATACAACAGAATCAACACGGGGATTGTTCAAAATGTGAATGTGGGGGCCCTAGGCCCAAAGGTTCTGATTTAGCAGGTGTGGGATGGAGTGTGTGTGTGTGTGTGTGTGTGTGTGTGTTATTATTAGTTTATTACAACAGGGTTTCACCATGTAGCCCAAGCTGGCCTTGAACTCCCTATGGAGTCTGGTTAGTCTCAAATTCAGCATCCTCTTCTCTTAGCTTCCCGAGGGCAGAGACTACAGGCAGGGTGCCACCGCTCTCTACTTGAACTGGCATTTTAAACAAGCACCTAGGTAGACCCAAAGTTCCTGGCTCCTCTTCAGAAAAGCCTCCAGAGCATCGGGACCGTATCTGGGTGGAGGATGCTTCCCAGGATTCAGCACGGCCTGCAAGTCCCCTTGGGCCCTGCATCCCTCGCCTGGCCTGGCGGGGCTGCCTCCCCTGACTCAGAACTCGCTGCTCTAGAGTCTCAGCCCCAAAGCTCCGCTCTGTGCAGCAGCCCAGGTGAACTCGGCCAAGCCTACATCCGACCTTCTGGTTCTGTAAATCCAAGCCCTGCCGTGGCTCCCAGGGCCACAGGTGAGCGCCCCCGCTCCCTGACAGGGTCCCCTTTGGCCCCTGAGGCACGAAGGCGGCTCTGCTCCTGCACCGGGGCTGCCCTTTCCTGCGCCTGCTGAGCACCGCCACAGCCTGCGCCGAGAAGGGGCTTCTGTGCCTCCCCCGGGACGAGCACACTTACTAACTTGCCGATTTCTTTTGTAAACTTCCAGCAACGCTTTGAGCCTGGCTGACCTGAGTGTTAATAGTAACGGGGAAACTGAGGCTCAGAGGGCCGGTAACTTGTCCCAGGAGGCTCCACTTCCCGCAGGCAGCTGCCGGCAGGGGTGCGCGGAGCACCGGGGACCGGGAGGCAGGGGTCGGGGCGGGGGCGCTGGAAGAACGCGGGCTTTGATTCCAGTCCCCGGCGTAGACCCAGACGCTAATTAAAATCGCCTGGGCCGCGGGGGCGGCGGGCGGGCACAAAGCCGGCTTTGACCCGGCGGCCGCGCGGGCGGGTGTGGGGCCCTGCTGCACAGCGGCCGCTTGTGGGACGTGTTTGTTTTTGCTCGTAAAGCTCGGCCGCTGAGCTGTGCCCGGGCAGAGAGGGGGGCCAGAGGCTGGCCAGGGCCCCTGAGGCCACGGCCGCCCGCCGTGGGCACCCAGAGCCCTCGGATGAGTCCCTCTCTGCTCGCAGCCTCAGTTTCTCCTTCCGTAACAAGATAACAATGAAAACATAGTGGTATTAACTTTGAGTGCTTACTGGCTCCCAGGCTCTTAACTAAGGCTTTCTGGCTTCCTTTTGTTTACTCCTCCCAACTCTATTAATATCCCCATTTTAGCTGGGCTCGGTGGCACATGCCTGCAATCCCAGTACTCGGTGGCTGAGGCAGGAGGATTGCTGTGAGTTCTAGGCCAGCCTGGGCTACAAAGTGAATTCAAGGTCAGCCCGAACCGCATAGCGAGACCCTGTCTGAAAAAGATAAAGAAAGAAGAAAGAAAAGAAAGAAAGAGGAAAGAAAGAAGACCACCTCCATTTTACAGAAGAAGCCAAGGAAGGCTAAGCACCTTGTCCAGCCCTACACAGTTTTAAATGAAAGGGCTAACTCTGGTGTAGCAGTGGAAGCCTATAATCCCAGCATGCTGGGAGGGTGAGGCAGGAAAATTGCAAGTTCAAAACTAGCCTGAGCAATTTAGTGACTTAGTGAGACCATGTTTCAAAAATTGAATGAAAGAAAAGAAAGAAAGCAAGCAAGCAAGAAAGAAAGATGAGGGATGCAGCTCATTGTGAAAGACTCCGGATTCAATGTCTAGCACTATAATCAAAACAATAGTAACAATAACAACAAAAAAAAAGCTAGTCTAGTACCCTGGGCTGTGTCTCCATGAGCCACAGGAGGCTGTCTGAGCAGAGGGAGAGGTACGAGGAAGGGCCAATCTGTTCATGGAGTAGGGTTTCAGCAGGGAGCATTTTCCTGCTGGCCATTTGTCAAGCTGTCCATCTGAGTGAGAGGAGACTCCCTCAGCAGTACGGGTGGCTTTCTCAGGTTCCTTCCAGGCCCAGTCCTTGGGACCCTGGCTGTGTGCACCTGTGCCAGGGCCTGCTGGGTCAGGGGTGACTCCTGTGTGAGTGGGTGAGGGTCAGGAAAAGATGGGCATCTCTCTGGGAGCCCCCTGGCCTCCAAGGTAACTGAATCACCAAATCTTGGGCTTTGCCCTTGCTCTTGCCTGTGGCTCTTTTTTTCACCCCGCTCCTACTTACCCTTCAGTTCTCACTCAGATCAGGATACCTTTCCATACTACCAATTCTCTTTGGAATACTCATCCCAGGTAAGGACGGGCTCAAGGCCTTTACCCCTCCTGCCAGACCAGGAGCCCTTGAGGATGGGACTGCAAGGGCTTATGCCCCTTTCTGCTATTCATTCTTTCCTTTCATAGTCTGGCCCGGGAAGATGCACTAGAAAGCATTTCCTGTGGTGCCTCAGGATCAGGGCTGGTCAAGGCAACTTCTGATGAAGGTGGGAATCATTAAAGGAATACAGAAGTCTGAGGGGGCCCTGGTTCACTGCTGAAGGACAGAACAAAGAAACTAAAAGTTCCCACCCCGTGACTAAGCACCAACAAGGGTACCTCTGGAGTGTCTCTGGCTGGGGGTTCTGCCCCTCCTTGCAGACAGTCATCATCTAGCAACCTCAGCGTTGTGCCTCTGCACCTCCCCCATGGCCTACTGGCCTTGTGTGTGCAGATGGATGGCTGGGGAGGGCTCCCATCCAGATGAAAGTCCTCCTACCCAGATGAAAGTCCCCTGCTGATCGCAGCCACCTGTGAGGACTACACAAACCAGGAGGAGGACAAGCAGGGAGGGAGGGTTTCTCAAAGGTTCTTTCCCTCCCTAATCCCTGGGAGCCAGAGTTTGGACAGAGACACTATTAACACAAAATTTGCAAACATGGTTTCTAAAAATAGCTCTGGCTGGCAAGGCTCACCTGGCACAGACTGCACCTTTGCGGCTGCTGGCCTCCTCCCCGTGGAGTGCTGGCCATCAGTCTGTCAGCAAATATGTCACTCTGCCCTCTCCAGCCCATGGTAGGGGGTGGATCCAGTGGAGAGACCCCAGTGAAGAAGAGACTTGTCCCACACTGATGGTAGGGAGAAGATAGATGTTGCAGGCTGAACAAGAAGACAGTCTTATGTATAGGGTTGGTAGAGAAGACAGAGCTGTTGCCCCCAGGGAGTTCCCAAAATGGGGAATGAGTGGGAAACAGGACCTCTGTATATGAAAAGGACCGATGCAGCCTTTAAATTTATCAAATGAAAATAGCTCAAGCAGAGTTGAGAACACCCAGAAGATGAAGGGAAAACATGACAAAGGAGGATGGGGCCAGGAAAGTGACCCCTGATCACGATGTACCCAGAAGCGGGTGGGCACATGGTCACCCACCAGCAAACCCTCCAGACCTCAGAGCTAAGAAAATCTAAATGCTCATCTTGACCAGCTCTTTCCCTGAGCAGGGGAGAAAACCAAGACCCAGACTGGAAAGGCGACTTGACAGGTCCCTCAGCAAGCCAGTGGCAGAGCTGGGCTAGAACTCAGGTTTGCTGGCCTGATGCCATTTCTAACAGGCCCTTTGGCCTGTCTTTCTGCTGGCTGATGAATGGTCATCATTAATAATGAGCCTCAATATGCTCCTTCTCTATTGTCAGTTTACTGAGAAAAGATTTACTGAGCACACGTTGTGTGCCAGCCCCTGGGCTCATGCAGATGCATTGGACAGGAAGCCCCTGCTTTCCAGTAAGTTCCATCCCAGTTTTTTAAAATAATTTTTATTTTAAAAACAATAAAACAAGCAAAATAAAACAAAATAAAGCCAATAAAAACAAAACAGTGTAAGTGATACAGGACTTCAAAACAAGATAATAGAAAATCAACAATGATAACCATAATGCTTCTTGTTGTCTTCAAAATAGCTGCCTATTTTTACTTCAGACATAGTAAAAATCAAACAAAACAGAGCAGAATAGAACCAATAAAAACAAAACAATGAACACAATAAAGGACTTCAAAACAAGATAATAGTAAACCCAAAATGGCTACCATAATATATCTTGTTATCTTTGAAATTGCTGCCCATGCCATTGGATACAATAAAATCAAACAAGACACAACAGAATAAAACACAACCCAACCAAACAATGAAAATGGTACAAGACTTCAAAACAAGATAATAGGGAATTAACAATGGCTGCCACCTTCAAAAGGAGATCCCCCATAGATGCTACATTGCATATTGTTATCCTCTGAATAGATGATCAGATTACCCACTTTAGGCTTGCAAGTCAGTGAAACACTAAACACTTCAAGCATTAAATTGTATTTTACCTCAATAGCTATCATTCAGCCTGTGTTTCTCCAGATCCGCTGGTCACTTATGGTGTGTGTGTTGGGGGGGGAGTTGGCTCTTCTTGTCTCCCAGCCCATGCGCCCCAAGAGGCTGGTGTCTGGTTCTCTCCCTTGTGACCAATGCATGTGTGACATCTTCTCCTTTCTTTTCACATCACATGGAATTCTTCTCTGCATTGGGCTCATTCGAGGTGGCCCTATCTGCAAACCCACCCTAACCATTTCTCCACACCCACAGGGACCATCACCACATCCGCACCTCCCTGCTCACTGTGCAGGATTTCCCAGGTCTCCGGGATGTTACCCTTGCCTCCTGTCTACCCATTGTCACATACTTTGTGGGCTGATAGGCCTCTGACTAGGGTTCCTGGGAGGAACCACTGTCCCTCTCTGCTCATGACCTCTGGAAATCTGTCCACATCAGAACTGTCCCCTGCCTGGGAAAACATCCCTTTGCACAGCACCTTCTCATGCCAGTGGCCACTGTGTCAGTTTGAGACTTATGCTCCTGCCAATTGCATCCACACCTAAGGCAAAGGCTCCCATGTCTAGGCTGGACCTAATAGACATGAGTGCTATGTAAAGTGGCCTGGCTGGGGGAGACTGAGGGTAGGCAGAGGCCAAACTGAAGACTCCATGGATATTAGTGGCTGTGCTTTCTCTAATATTTTGTCCTCATGAAAACAGCTCCCCACTCCAAGGAAGCAGGGCTAGGCAGAACTTTGCTCAGGACAGGGAGCTGCTTGGACCGAGGTGGGGAGAACACCAGCCCCAGGATGGCCCCTGCAGGGACTGGCAGTGATAGGCTCAGTAGGTCTGATGTCCTCTTCTGGGCTCTGGAATGAGGCTGGCTTAGGGCACTGGACAGATGAGAACCAAGAAGGATGGGAACATGCAGAAAGTAAGCTTGGTGTTCCTTTCCAAGTTCTAAACTGCACTCCCCCAGAGTCCTCCTAAGATGGCCTAAGAGCCCACGCTCATGAAGCCCAAATGGCCACCTAGCTAACATACTCTGTCCCTTAGGGAGTTAAAACGGGAGCCCCAGAGAGTGGACAGGGAGAGAGACAGGATGTGGGAGGCTGAGCGTCAGGACTAAGAGAAGCTAAGTGGGGAGCTGGGGCTGCTCTTTTGGAAGGCCCAGGAGGGGCCACCTGGCCGTGTTCAGACACTGCAGTGTAGACTGACATCAAAGAGGCCATGCTGTTCTGAGACTGCATTGTTAAGTGGAATAAATCAGATGCACAGGCTTAAATATCTCATGGTTTCTCTTGTATGAGAAATGTAAAATATAAGTCAATTAAAGAGCAACATAAAAGATAATAGAAAATAAGGTGATAGATAATTTTGCAAAAGAGAAAGGGATCAAGAAAAGAGGGAGGTAGAGAAAGAAGAGGAAGAAGAATTAAGTTGTGTAAGGTACCTGTACCAACTCCTCACCTTGAGTGTAATCATCAGGTACTGCAAACATGTACTGATAAAAAAATCAAAAAACCAAGAGGTCGTGCTGCTTGAGAGGTCCCTCTGTACTCCCTCATTACCCCCAGGTCTCTGGGGTACCTCAGTGGGTCTGTGCTCCTTGCAATCTGAATGATCCTAACCACTGAGCTCCTACCAAAACTCTTAGGCCAGAAGGGACAAGCGCCAGTCATGACATTAACTTTAGGGTGACCCAGATAAATCACTCATTGTCTCTCAAGCTCAATTTTCTTATCTGAAAATTGGGGAGACCAATCACAGTTTCACCATGTCCTCCCACAATGCATGATGTGTGGGGGGGTGTGAGAATAAAATGAGATCACAGTTTGGAAACCACACAGAGACTAAGCATCCAATTACAAGTGATTCATCATTTATGACTTCATCCGCATGAAAACACCAAATGGCAAATCCTTGCCTCCCTCAGGTTAGATTATTTAGTCGTTCTTACTTGGGTATTCAACGATCTTTGGGAACCTTGGATGACAGCAAGAGAAACAATCCCAGTATGAGTTTCCTCAGCCTTAGTCTGTCCTGGGAAGAGGGGAGTCACAGACACAATCACCACCACTCTCTAGAACCCCTACACTAAGGCCAGCCCTGTGCAGTGTTCATGATACATAATGATTCTGTTCAAGGCCAGCCTCGTCAGGTAGGGCGTACTGTCCTGAGTCCTCAGAGTACAAATGAGGAAATTGAGGTGCAGGGAGGTTGCAGAGGAGGCTTATCCAACATCACAGGTTTGTGGGGAGCCCTAGATGAGCTGAGTCTTGGGCTTTCATTCTTTTCAGGTGGTGGGCTGCCTGCAGTGTTGCAAAGAGGAGAGGAGGAAGGGCTGCCCCATATCACTCCCTGAAGTCTACACTGACTGACCTGTCCTGGGCACCAACATCAGAGAAAACCACTGAACTGTAGCCCCCAAAAACACATGGAACTGCCAGAGCCACCTCAATTTCCAGCTTTGGTGCTCCTGCCAGTGCTTCTTCCCTTTCCCAGGGAGAGCTGGAGTTCCCTGGATACAGGTGGCCATCTCCCAGACTAGAGCCTACATTTGACCTCCCCTCACCCTTAACCCTCCATGGAGTCAAGCTCTGGTGCCAGGCTCGGCAAGGTCTAAGGAATCAGATGCCACTCAGGTTCTCAGGAATGGAGTCCAGGGCCAGCCCAGGATGTCTTCAGGAGCTACGCAGTTGCTATCTGTCATGGATGAATATGTGTGCCCCTCTCCCACACAGTTTTATCTATACATGCAATCCTATCACCCTGGGAGGCAGAAGCAGGAAGACTGCAAGACTGAGCCCAGCCTGAGTGGTAAAGGAGGACCTATCTCAAAATAAAAATAAAAAGAAATGTCTGAGGATTTAATTCAGTGTGAAAGCCCTAGGTTCAATCTCTAGTATTAGGGAAAAAAGTTATTGTTATCCAATTGCATAGAAGAAGGTTGGGGGCTCAGAGACAGGATATAGTGACTTGTCCAGGGTCACACAACTACTGAATGAGGGATCTCAGTCTCCAACCTCAGCTTTTTGGGTAAAGATTAAATTCTTCATCTGCTATTCAAGACTTTTTGCAAGAAACCTCAAAGCCATCAGACAGACTGATTTTCCGCCTTGCAATACATAAGCAACAAAGGCTTATGCACACCTTTGTTCCTGCCCCTTATCCTGAGGAATGGCAGCACAGAAAGAATGAGGGCACGAGGGAGCCAGGAAGGAGGAGAACTGGGGGAAGAGAGAGAATGTGGTATCTTAGAAGCCGAGAGAGGGGAACATAGGAAGACAGGCCAGTGCCTTCTCCAGGGCTGGGCAGGTTTCTCTCCCTCACTCTCCCTGGTGCAGGCAGACACTATGTAACCTGACTGAAGCCCAGAAAGGGTTTCAGCTTCCTCTAGTCTGGAGCAAATGGGCTTCCAATGATCTCTAGGACTTCATGAGCACTGACACTTCCCCTAAATGAGGCAGTGCGAGCTTTCTCCCACACCAGGGAACACCACAAATGCAGGTGCTCCATGCTCCAGGTGAGACAGCAAGACCACAACACACAGGCACAACACAGCAGGCTTCAGGAAGCAGACTTCAGGGAGGGGGCCCGGGCTGGAGGGTGCTCTCCTGTGTAGCAGGGGTCTCAAGAGCACTGGAAGGAGAGGCTGAAAACCTAGGTTCTGGATCTGCTCTGTTGTCCACCTTGCTGGAAATGGGGAAGAGGGTTAGCTACTCTCTAATTGTGCCTCCAGTCCTGAGTTCATGAATAGAGCAGAAGCGGAAGAATTCCAGGTACTGGACGATGGGAAGATGGGGGAGCACTTCAGCGGCAGGGAAGCAAGGCCGTGGCAGAAAGCATAGTTGCTCTCTCCATCTGGGTAACTTCTCGACCTGGCTGAGCAGTGGGCAGAGGAGGAGCTGGGGCAGAGGTGAGAAGAGGCACCAGTGAAAAGAAGATGGGACTGACACAACGGGATAAGGCAGTGAGCTGGGATGTGGGGAAAGGGAGAAACCAAGCTGGGAGCACTGAGAGCACAGGTATCACATAGGGAGAAAGGGCCAGGGCAGGGCAGTACATGCCAGGCCCACAGCTGCTCACTGGGGCAGGAATCGGGGGCCAGTGATATCACCGTGCCACTAAAAACCAGATCTATGATGGAGGAACCAGTCCAAAACTGCCTTTTTTTATTTTTTCAAGGAAAAACTTTTAGAACAAATGACTATGGGAACGTTGAAGAGGGTTGAGGACCCTCTCAGGTCTCCTAAACTCTTCTAATACAAACTTATAAAATCACAATGATGTTAACTAAACAAAAGCAATAAGCAAGCATAGAGAAAAGCCTGAAAAGAACTCTTGTCAGGGCAGGAGGGAAGGAATACCCTGGGTGACATTTCCAACCACACTTTGATCACCACAGATCCTTAGCTTACAATGGGATGACATCTCTAAATTGAAATATTAGACGCTGAAAATGTATTTACTACACCTAATCTATTGAGTGTCATAGCTTAGCTTCACCTACCTTTACTGCAGTCATTAGCTTACAGTTGGGCCAAACTGTCTCGTATTAAGGGTATTTTATAACACAGAGTTGACTCTGTACAAACACAGATGGGTATTTCGCGTGCATGCTGGGATGGAAAAACACAAAACCCAATATGCTAAAAAATGCTGACAACACAGTACCCCGTAGCGTACGGGCTGTTTCCCCTCATGATGGCGTGGTCGACAGGGCTGCGGCTTCTGCTGCTGCCCAGCATCAAGAGAATATTACATGGCATGGCACCAGCCTGGGAAGAGATTAACGCTACAGAGTCGAAGCATGTTCTCTACTGCACTCGTGTTCCTCTTCCACCATCCGTCGTAAAGCTGAAAACTTGTGACCACTGTAAAGTGGGGGCAGTCTGTGTAAACTATATATGCTGGCGGGGAGCGGGGTACTGGGTGTCGATCATATTATGCTTACACTTTTTTCAGATGTTGAAATATTTTATTTTTAAAAATCCTTGTAAGGAAATCTGCCAAAATGTTAATGGTGGTTTTATGGGAGTGTGGAATTATCGTGATTATTATCTTCTCTTTACTTTTGGTATTTTCCAAATGTTCTACATTGAACAGATATGGAAAAAACTAACTGAACATTTTAAAATACAAGAATGCCTGCACTATGGCCATAATTTTAATCTTTAGTGGAAACTAAACACAACTGGTTGAGCCACTGTGTTCTCTCTCTCTCTCCCTCTCTTCCCCTCCTTCTCTTCCTCCCTCCCTCCTCCTCCTTCTGCCTCTTTCTCTCTCTCAGTTTCACAGCCTCAATAAATCCTGACTGTTTATTTCATCATTCTCCATATCTCTCTTACAGCTTCTTGCTTCTCTAAAGCGAAACTCTGATCCTTTTAGTTCCCAAGCCCATTGCTGCCCTAAGAGGAAAGACCATAGCTTTCTATTAGGAAAGACTCATATACATAACTTCAAAACCTTCTAGTTGGTCACTTTGCCACCATAAATATGGTTTCCTATTTGTAACATGACCAAGATTTTTGTGAGAACCAAATGAAATAATACATATAAAGCACTCAGCATTATTATTTTTTTTTTTGAGACAGGGTCTTACTATGTTAGCCCTCACTATCTTCCTGCCTCAGCCTCCCAGGTGCTGGGATTACCAGTGTGTGCCACCATGCCCAGCTAACATTCAGCATTAATTAACAGTGCTTTGTACATAATGTTTAATAAATTGTCATATCATTATCTTCTTCATTATCATCATCATTGATGACTGTGCCTACCACTTCTTTAGGGATTCTTCTTAACTTGCTGAAAGAAATACTTCAGTTTGACAGGGCACCAGCCTTCTGGCAAAAGATCTGGGTGACAGTCTCACCTCTGTCACTAACACTAGGTGAGATGTTCCCTTTTCTGTGTCTCACCTTCCTCACTGGCAAAATGGGAGACCTATTCTAGCAGTCTGGGACTTGGGGAATCATATAATTTTTCCTTCAAAACAGAGTGCTTTTGAGGGTGAAAGCACCGTGCTTTCACTCTCAGGATGACAGGTTTAAACCAGGACACTTCTGGGAACACTGGGAATTCGGGCATCCCATGCTCAACTGATCAATTCCATGGCCTCTTTGCCTACCAACTGGTAACCAGCATGATGCCTGTCTCTCCACCTCCCCCCTTTACTCCCTGAAACCCAAGATCAACTGGCAATAGGAATTAAGGTTGCAGATCAGCTGGCCTTAAAGTGAAGCAATTATCCTGGGTTATATGACTGAGTCCAGCAGAATCACAAAGATTCTCATCAATTGAAGAGAACAACAGAAGAGTCAGAGTGATTCCGTATGAGAAAGTCCCAACCAGCCCCTCTGGGTTTAGGAGACCATGAGCAAAGGAATGCAGGCAGCCCATTGAAGCTGGGAAAGGGGAGACTGTGCAGTCACACTTAGAGCTTCCAGAAAGAAATGGAAACCTGTTGATGCCTTGATTCTGGCCCAGTGAGACCCATCTTGAGCTTTTGGTCTTCAGAATGTGAGATTATAAAATGCATTGTTTTAAACCACTAAATTTGTGGCGATTTAAAATAGCAGCAATTATAAACCAATACACCCAGTATGGCTCAGGTTTATTGGCTCCCTTTGGATGCCTGCTTTAGGAATACTGTCCTTGGTATGTAAGAAAAATCTGAATCCAGGAAAAGCAGGATGTTGTTGTCTTTCCTGATACTAGTTCACTGTGGAACTTTGAGCATACCAGGAAACCCCTTTTGGGCCTTAGTTTTCTCTCTAAAAAGAAGTCTAATACTCTCTGCCTTACCTGTCTTTGTGTGTGTGTGTGTGTGTGTGTGTGTGTGTGTGTGTGTGCGTGTGTGTGTGTCCAAAACTCAATGAGTGCTGACTGACTTGCTCTGTGATCAGCTCTGTACTGGGGGCTGGAACATAAGATAAACTAGATCTGCCCAGTCCCAACCCCATCCATGATCTTGAGAAGTTTCCATTCTGGATAGGGAAGCAAACAGACATGTAAGTAGGCAATTCACATACAACACGATGAACTTAAAAATAGATTATTATGTGTATGCAGAGAAAAATATATAGGCCTGCTAGAAGTATGGTTAAGGAAGACTTCCTGGGCAGGGTGACCCCAAATCTGGGATTTAAAGGATGAGTAAGAGTTAAGCAAAAACAGTCGTGGTGGAGGGGAGAACAACCCAAGCAGGAGAACATGAAGCAAGCCCTGGAGATGTGAATCAGCATTACAGGAGACAAGGTAAAAGCTCTGGATGGCATTGACTTGGAAATCAAGGCTATAAAGAGGATTAGGCGGGATGCTGGGCAAAGGCATCATGTGAGCATCAGGTTTCATTGTCGGTCTATGCCTCCCTGAGTTCTGGGTCAGGAGATGATTTGTAACATAAAATTCCTCCTGACCTGATGTGAAATGATCCCTTCTGGTATCTCTTCCTCACAATCCCCTAGATGTATGCCAAAGGCCTGGCAGTTTTTCCCAGCCTCCTGAGGAGAGTGGGGCTGTGCAAAATTATAGCCACTGCAAAGAGGCCGGAGTGACCTCAGGAGCTGGGTTTCATCATTCTGAAATCATGCTCCTGGCCTTAGTCAGAGCCAGAGAGGAGTGGAGGAGAGGGTGGGAAAGCAGACTGGGTGGCAGAAGGTTTGGGTGAGGGTGCCAGGGCTGGAGAAGCAAGCAGCTGGGACCAGCGGGGAGTTACTCTGAATCTTGGAAGGCATCCATCATGCTGTGTGACCTCAGGCCAGGTCCTTGCCCATTCTGAGTCTCTCTGGACAGCATTGGTCAGTGGTGCTTTTCCCAAATTCTGTTCCCACTGGATGTTTCTTGTGGAGAACAAGAACCCTGAGGCTTTCTGGTCATTTCTGTGGATGTGGATCATTGGGGTGAGGAGGAATTCCTGCCAGGTCTCCCATGCTTTGGGACAGGCCGCAGCAGCAGGTTTTTCTGATGCATCCACATTTCCAGATACTCATGCCTGTGTGTGAAACCCAAGCAAAAATAACAAGCTTCTGCCAAAGACAAACCTATAGATATCTCTAAGCTTTGGGTTTATCAGCCCATAGTGCCTAGATATGCTCTCTATTTGCATTGTGCACCTCAGCCAATGTTTTCAATCCATTGTTCTTGGATGTGGCCCATACACTAGTTTGTTAACTTTCTATAACAAAGCACCACAGACTGGTAACTTAAACAACAGAGATATATTTCTTCACCCTCCTAGAGACCAGACAACTGAAATCAAGGTTGGCAGGGTTAATTTCTTCTGTGGTCTCTCTTGTTGACTTGCAGATGGCCACTTTTACCTGTGTCTTCACATGGTCTTCCCTGGATAGCTTAATCTACTCTTTGGATAAGGACAACAGCTATATGAGATTAGGGCTCTGTCTAATAGCCGCATTGTGACAATTAATTACTCTTTAAAGACTCTATCTCTAAATATGGTCACATTCTGAGATATGGCAGGTTTAGGCTTCAATTGATGAATTTTGGATGGATATAAATGAGCCCTCCGCACTGGGCTGGGAACCACTAGTGGAACTCTTCTAAGTACAGATATCTAGGTCTCTCCTCAGAGATTCTGAGTGTAAGCTCCATGAAAGGAGGGGCTTTACCCATCGCTATAGCCCTACTACCTGGAATGGTGTCTGGCATGTGTTTAATAAGTGTTTGTGGAATGAATGAGTAATGTAGTAAGCTTGAGATGGTGCCCAAGAATTTACTTAGAAAGCTCCATGGTTGATTTTAAATTTTCCTTGGGTAAATCTCCAGAAATATGACTGGGCCTCATCTTTCCCAATGATGAGTGGGAACCTTGGGCCCAGTTAGGAGAAGGAATACTAGCCCTGGTACTCCACGAAGAACACGAACCATCTGCACCTGTGCTGACACCTCTCTGGGAGACCCAAGGCATGAAGGAAAATGAAGATTAGACTTGATACCTCCAGATACCTCAACTCCCACTCTCTGCCCTTTGTGCTTTGTTAAGCCAGAAGAGTGTATTTAGGATGTTCATTTGATTGTATCTTCCCTGTGTAAAACTCTTCAATCCCTTCTCCCTCATTAAAGGACCAACTCCTAACACTGGCCTGTTTTTAGCATGCTTCCTACAAGGGTCCCACTTCAGCTCCAACCATATCTGCTCCTCAGCCCCAGACATTTGTGGTTTATGCCACACCAAACCCAGCACTGCTCCCTCGATCCATGATCCTTTTAATTTCTCACCTTAGCATGAGATTTCAGGGCTGCAGTTTCTCACTTGTCTACTCATCTTTTAAAACAGCCTTTTGAACTCAGCAGGGTGGACTCTGACCAGCTGAGGCAGGGAGCAAAAGGGTATCCTCTGGGTCCCTGAAGTCTCCTGTGCTTCTCTCTGTAACAGTACCAATCACATTAGTGACAAAGCAGTTGTGATGTTTCCTCCAGACTTGGAGCACCCAATGGGAAAGCTGAACTGGTATTTTCAGTGTCCCTGGGGCCCTAACAAGGCACAGAATCTAGTCCTCAGTAAGGTTGCACTGAATAAATTCACTGTGGAGCAAAGAAAGAACGTTTGTTTAATGTTACTTTCTGTAAGGGAGTATGAGGAGGGAGGAGAAGCCCTAACATGGTATCTCCACGGAAGTCATTTTTCAAAAAGAAGCATTCTGTGCCCCCTCAAACCTGCTCATGGAGAGCTGGGGCTGGGGTTGCAGCTCCCCACCTCGTCTTAACTCCCCTGTCTCCCAAGTGCTGTCCCATGAGCTCTGGAAGTGGCCAGGGTGGAGCAAACATTCAGGGAATAGGATATTTGCCTCAGATGGGGACCCTGGACCTGCCAGGACCAAGAGCCAGAAGCTCTGGGAGAGGTAAGAGGGCAGCAGTCCCAAGGGGAAGAGGCTGGAAAATGCCAGCAAGGAGGAAAGATGTGGAGAGCTGGGAGCCAAAACGTGGTTTCTGCTCCCAGATGCATTGTGCTACCTCAGAGAAGCGTCCTAGCTCTGACCTTTAATAACCTCCTGCTTTATCAGGTTCTCCTGAGGTTCTTCAACTGCAAATGAGGAGTTGGGTTGATGGTCACTAAGTCCCTTTCTCTCCCTAGCTAGGGAAGAGTATGACAAAGGTACATTTGAGAGGACTGGGCTGCACAGATTTCAGGGGCTCTTGTTCAGCCAGGCATTTGAGGGGACGTGTCTGTGGACCTGGAAAGAGCTGGAGGCAGTTTCTCTAAGCACTGGGCCTTGTCCCACAGTTCTGACAGGCCCAATGTGGCTCTCAGCACTAATGAGGCTGGCCACCTGGGGAGCCATAGAAACCAGCCTGGCCTGTTTCGTGGTGAAGCCCAGGTTACTTCTCTGCCTAACCCTGAGATGATGTTCCTGAACGTGGCCTGGAGCTGGGCAGCCCCTTCATGGGCCACTTGGGAATCTTAGAAGCTCATCTGGCAGGGCAGGACCTAATGGCAGTCCAAGCCACAGGGGCCTAAGGAGCAGGTCTCTGGCCATGTGGACAACTTCTGTTGGCCTTCTACTCCCTGGTTCCTACCCTGCCAGGACAGGGCCTGCTGTCCTGAGCCTGTGCCTGCATCCATTCCCTGGGCCACGACTTCAGATTCAATTGGTGAAGACAAGCCTCCTGGGATGAGCCAGTTGGCCTGCCTTGGTTATTTGCTTCTCAAAGTTGGAAAAACTACACCATGCACCTGGAAGTACTTGCTGCTGCTGGTTTTTCTTTCTTTCTTTTCTTTTTCTTTTTTTAAGAAGCAGAAAGTAACCCCTGTGCTTACTGCAACCAAATCCATTTTATTGGCCTCCTGCATCTCCCACTGCAATAATAATCCCTTACATTTTTTGAGTCTTTTACTGTTTACAAAGCACTTTCTCAAGCACTTTCCATTTTGGTCCCACAACAATTTTGGAGAGGAGGAAGGGTTGACATTGTCTCTGATGACAGAAGAAACTGAGCCACAGACAGTAAATTCAGCTGTCCAAGACTCCATGGCAAGATGGTGCTAAAGCAAAAAATGCTGGTCCTTTGGCTCCAGTCTTTCCCTTGTACCACACACCCCTCTTGTCACTTGAAGACTCAGGGTCTCAGACTTCTTTTTCCAAGAACAGGAAAAGACAGAAGGCTGCTCTCTTCTCTTTGCATTTCTGTACTTTCTCCATTGGTGAACTGAACTATCACTATCTGAAACTATCATCTGTAAGCCAATGACTCCTAAGCCAATGCTTATCTGAAGCCTGGCATTTTCAGACACTTCCCTGCCTCTCAGACTAATGCTGGGCATTTTCATCTCTAGCTCTGAAATGCCTAGTGACTGGGACTGAATGTCCAGTGTCAATTTAAAAAACTATAGATAATCAGAAAAAAAAAAAAACCTCACTGTGCTTTTCATTTTCCCTCACAACACCTCCTAACCCCTTGCTCTCTCCTAACTTCTCAAGGTTTGTTTAATGTCCCCACCTGCCTCTCAGACCCTGGCTTCAAAAATCCAACAGAACCTTTGTCTAACTTCTCCTTCACCTTCTAAATCCACTAGGCATTTACTTAACAATTCACTCATTTACTCATCTCGCAAATACTGATTATATTCTACAATCTTTCCAATCTACTTTGTGTCCTATTGATACATAATATGTTGTCTTGTGTGTCTGATTGCTTTCACTGAGCATAAAATTCAATCCTGTTGAAGCATGTATCAATATTCCTTTCCTTTTTTTGGACTGAACAATATTCCATTGTATGGATAGATCACTTTATCTAGCCGCTCAACAACTGATGGGTATTTGAATTATTTCTATTTTTGGCTAATATGAACATTGCTGTCTCATTGCTGGGACAAAATCCTTAACACCCAAAGTTAAAGGAGGAAAGTTTTTTTTGTTAGCTCAGTTTGTAGAGGTTTCAGTCCACATCAGCTGGCTCCAAGCCAGGGTACACATGGCAGAGAAGCAACAGTTCATGGCAGTGGAAGCAACAGGAGCAAAAAGGGGGAAACAAGCCTCTTTCCTCTTTCTGTCCCTTTCATTGCATCCAGACCATTGCGATTAGGGTGGTGCCAATCCAATCAGTGGATTGATTCAAAAGTTGCCTACCCTTAATCCCAGCACCAGCATTTTACTACGAATCAGTCACAAACTCTAGAATCAGCTACCTCAAAAACAGTCCCATGTAAAAGTGAATGAGTCTTTGGAGGGACATCTAGACACAAACCATGACACTGGCTATTTGGGGTATGCTTTTGTTTTGGAATAAAGTTGCTATGAGTATTAATGTATAATCTCCGCTACAATCCCAGCAATGAGAGAAGAGTAATCAAGACACCCATCAACAGGTAAACGGATAAGTAAACTGTAGTATGTTCATATGATGAAGAACAAAAAGAATTTATTCTGTCAAAATATTAAAGATTTGATACCAATTCCTCACAAATTCTTCAAAAAATTTTCATTTTCTTGGGTAAATACAAATGAAATGCTGCATCATTTAGTAAGTGCATATTAGTTTAATGAGAAAGTTCTAGATTAATTTTCAAAGCAGTTGTACCACTTCACGTTGCTGGCAGCAACATATGAGGGTTTTGCTTACTTCACATTCTTACCACTTTAGGTGTTGCCAGTCTTTTTGATTTTAGCCATTCTAGTGGTCATGTTGTAGTATCTCGGTGTCATTTTCAGCCAAGCTTGATGGTGCCACTCAGGAAGTTGGGCAGGAGAATTGCCATGAATTTGAGGACAGCCTGGGCTACATAGTTCAAGGCCAGTCTGAATTATATAGCAAGACCCCGTCTCAAAAAACAAAACAATCAATGTCATTTTCATTTTTCTGATTCATAATGATTTTATACACATTTTCATATACTTACCAGCCATCTGTATATCTTCCTTTATATCCCTATTCATACCCACTTTTTTTTGTCTTAAATGTTATAGGAATTTGACTCACATAAGTTGGATGGCTAGAAATGGTAATACTTCAGGCGCAGTTTGATCAGGTTTCCATACCATACATATCATTTCTTTCCATGAGGGCATAAATATTCATCCTTTTTATTCACTGATATAACCAGATACAGTACTTTGAACAGTATCTAGAACAAGAACTATTTTTTGAGTGAATAATTATTTCTTTTTTTCTCTTTAAAAAAATTTATTTAAAAGAAAAAAAGCTAAACAGAAAAAAGGGTAGAAACAATACGGAAGTTCAAAAAAAAAAGTAAGAAATCACTAGTTGATAAATTATATATTGTCTTCTTAGATATAGCTGTTCAAGTTACAAAATTAAAGCATACAAAGTGGACATTCAAACAGTGAGGCCACAACCAGTTCTGTTCAACGATCCAACAAAAAGTAACACGGTTATCAATCCTACAAACTTAAATATACATGCAGTTACTTCCTTCAGAGCACTTTCTTTTCCTCCTTTTGCTTTTTAAGTCCATTTTCTGTTTAGTTATATCATGTTTCAGCTTGCTCAGTACCTTACTGATTTGTTTTGTTGTTGTTATTTACTTTATTTAATTAATTTATTTATTTTGAAGGTAGTAAAATACAGCAGAACAAGATGGAACTAAGCCAGATGAGACAGTGTAGTGACGCTGGTACAGAACATCACAGCCAACCAGGATAACCATATTAGGTACAATAATATATCTCATTTTCTTCACAATAGTTGTTCTTTCAAACAGGTACAGCAAAATGGAAGGAAATACCAAACTTATAAAAACAGAATATTGAATAGAGCAATACCATGAATCAGAACAAAGCAAAACAGTGATAAAAATATTTACCTTCAGTGAGATGGTGGAAGGAAATCCTCCTTATTTGCTATATTGCATATGTTTATCCTCCCAAGAGATACTCAGATCTCTGGCTCCCACTTGCTAATGGGGGGTATGTTTGATTCTTAGCCCACATGCGGGTAGACTCACAGCCACTTACCAGAGTGGCGAGCTGGCTGCTTTTCTTCCCAGTGCCCCAAGTTCCAACATGGCCTTGAATAATTATTTCTACTTTGCCTTTCTTTGTGGATTGGGTTGGCCTCAGTCTTGAAATATGGTAAATTTAGAAATCAGGTAACATAAGCTCTTCGCTCTGCCCTATTTCAAAACTGTTTTATTTTAGATCTTTTATAGCCAAATATAAATTTTAGAGCTAATTTGTCAGTTTCAACAAAAATCCTGGAAATTGATTGGTATTTCTTTGAATCTCTTAATCCATTTGGGGAGAATTAACAAGTTATTGCATTCTCCCAATCCATGAACAGGGTACAGCATACATCACCGCTATTTAATTTCTCTCATCTATACTTTGTGTAAAGGTCTTGTTTATTTTAGAAGGTTATCCTTAAATATTTTATGTTTTTTCTATTATAAATATTAACTTTAAAATTTTTCCAATTGCTTATTGCTAGTATGTGGGAAAAATAAATCTTACATATTAATTTTGTGTCTTTTTTACTAAATACACTTATTGTCTCTAGTAGATTTATCAAATTTTTCTATGGACATGATCATGTTCTTTGAAAACAGTTTTACTTCTTCCCTTTCAATCTATGTGCTTTTTACTTACTTTTCTTATTGAACTGGCTGCAATCTCCAGTTGATCCCAAACTTAATGGAAACATATTTAATATTTCATCGTGACACACATGCATTTACACAGATGGTATTTAGTTTTTCACATATTCTGCTTAACAGATTAAAGATGTTTTCTTCTATTTGTAGTTTTTGGAACTTGTTTCTATAAAATATGAGTGTTGAATTTTTAAAAATATCCTTAATGGGGTGGGAGATTTAGGTCAGCAGCATAAATGCCTGCCCAGCAAGCATGAGAGTGTGAGTTCAATCCCCACTACCAAAAAACAAAACAAAACAAGACCCCCACATGATCTAGCTTCAGTGGGCAAGTTAGCAGAAGAGAGATTCTGAGGTTACTGAGTGTAGTACTGTGAATGTCAGTCGGGTTCAGCTGGGTGGTGGTAAGGTTGACCAAGTCTTATATATCATTGTATTGATTTGCTTTTGCTCCCAAACATGAGTCAACCTTTGCCATTTCTTGGCATATCCCATAATGTTCTGCTAAAAACTGATTGTTTTAGATAATAGGTTCTACCAATTATGAAACATGCTATTTCATTCCTGAGTTGTTGCTTTTGTTTGTTAGAAACTTGCCTGGACTAAACTTGTGAAGTCTACAGTGTGGGAGCAGCAATGTCTCTTTTGTGCTTCTGTTTTATTTTGTCTTTTGTTTTTAGATTCTTGTCTTTATTTTTAAGCCTCGCATTTAGGGATTGTACCCCTGTCAGCACTGCTTGGTAATCAATCAGGGCTTGCTCAGGGGTTTAAACACTCTGAGCTAGTAAGACTTCCACCTTCTGCAATAGTTCTGTCATGAATATATTGGTTGGAGGAATAAATCAGAATTCAGGCAGTTTACAAGTCCATTCTAGCTTTCACTTTCTGTTGGGCACTCTCATGTTTGTTTCAAGTTCTACCAGGAATATATGGACAGCTAAGTCACCTTTTGGATACTCCTGCAGATGTTCTTTGCCAGGAATACATCAGAGCTCATCAAGACCCACTATGGATGACTCCTGTACCTCCCTGGCCTCTTTCTTTCTCCAACCAGGAGCTCAACTTCAGGCTAGTTGAGATCTTCCCAGTTTTTTGGTCACTGAGATTGCTACTGTTTCAGCTAATTCCCTCCAGTTTTTCAAACTCTGCTCCAAATCAAGAGTCCTTTCCCATAGCAAAGTTCTAGGTTTTCATAAGTTGCCTCTCCCCATAGGACAATTACCCAGGTGATTAAGTGGGTGGAGGCAATGGGGAAGCACTTGGGAGGTTAGAGGTGGCCTCAGCTGTGGAAAGTGTGGTGGCTCAGGTCTGTAATCCCAGTACTTGGGAGGCTGAGGCAGGAGGATTGCTGTGAGTTCAAGGTCAGCCTGGGCTATAAAATGAGTCTAAGACCAGCTGAACTGTATTGTGAAACCTTGTCTCAAAAAGACAAAAAAAAAGACAGCCTTAGCTAAGAAACCACAGACTTCCACTGTTTTTACTTGAAGTTCAGAGTCTCAAGTTCTCAATATAGCATATGTTTATATGCTATAAACATATGTATGTAGGTTTTTATGTGGATATAAAACTTTAACTTCTAGAGGACACAATTGCTGGATTGTACAGTAAGAGTGTGTTTAATTTTGAAGGAAATTACCAAGCTGCCCCAGCAGTGGATGAGAAGTTCAGTATTGGTGGTCAGTGTTTTGGGTTTTGGCCATTCTAATAAGTATGCAGTGGTGTCCCACTGTTGTTTTAATTGGCAAGTCATTGATAGCAAATGATACTGAATACATTTTCATATGTATTTTTCATCGGCATATCTCCTTTACTGAAGTGCTGTTCAACTCTTTTGTCCATAAAAAAGTATGCTTTCTTGTTACACTTTAAAAATTTGGCTGGGCGTGGTATCACATGCCTATAATCCCAGCACTTGGGAGGCTGAGGCAGGAGGACTGCCATGAGTTTGAGGACAGATTGGGCTATGTGATGAATTCAAGACCAGCCTGAACTATGTAGTGAGACCCTGTCTGAAAAAAAAATCTTTGCACATTCTTTACATGTCCTTTTTCAGATGTCTATTGCAAATACTTTCTTGCAATCTGAGGCTTGTCTTCGCATTCTCTTAATAGTGTCTTTGCAGAGCAGAAGTTTTTAATTCTAATGCAGTTCAGCTTATCAATTCTCTCATTCATGGATCTTGCCTTTGGTGTTAGAGCACCTAAGTCATCACCAAGCTAAGGCCATAGATTTTCTCCTATGCTATTTCTGTAAGTTTTCTAGGTTTGTGCTTTACATTTAGGTCTACCGTCCATTCTGAGTTAATTTTTGTAAAATATAGTCTGTGTCTAGATTCATTTCTCTTGGATGTGGGTGTCAGTTTTTCCATTTGTTAAAAAGATTATCTTCCCTCCATTATATTGCCTTTGCTTCTTTATCAACAGTTATTGAAAATGTGGATCTATTTCTGCAATCTCTATTGTGTTGTATTCATGCAAATGTTTTCTCTTACCATTATTACATGGTATGGATTACTATGGTTTTAGAATAAGTCTTGAAATTGGGTATTGTCAGCCTCTAACTTTGTTCTTCCTTTTCAATATGATGTTGGCTGTCAGGGTCTTTTGTCTTTCCACATAAACTTTAAAGTCAGTTTCTTAATGTCTATAAAATAACATGCTGGAATTTTGATTGGGAATGCATTGAATCTATACCTCAAAGAGTGAATTTTTTTAAAAAATTGTATTTTTAATATAATTTTAAAAATTACATTTGATTCTCTATACATAGAATCAAATATAATCATATATATAATTATAAATCATATATAATCAAATATATATACTCATATATAAATTATGTATAATCAAATCATATAATCGAATGTAATTATATATATATATATATATATATATATATATATATATAGTGGTACTAAGAATTGAATCTAGGGCTGGGGATTTAGCTCAGCGACCTAAGTGCCTGCCTCACAAGCACAAGGTCATGAGTTTGATACCCAGTATAAAAAAAAAAAAAAAGAATTGAATCTAGGATCTTTGCACAGTTATATCCCTAGGACTTTAAAAAATATATTTTATTTTAAGACAAGGTCTTATTAAATTGCCCAGGCTCTAGAGCTTGATTCACCCTACCCTTGAGGCTTTGCCTAGCTGCAAGCTTGACTGAATACCTTTGGGTACGCAAGATCTCTACACTCTGGCTAGTTATCCCTCAAACACTTCCACATATTCTGCCTGCAATGGTAGCTGTCATCCCAAATGTATTATTTGATCTTAGGTAAATCACATAATCTGGGAGACAAAGAATCATATGTGTTTGGCAGGATTGTTTTAACTGAGAGAATATATATAAAAATCTCAGCATATAGCTAACACTTGATAACTAGTATTATCTCTATCCTCAGATTATATCAGTTGCTTACTATCTTTCCCTATTTCTTATTTCACCTGAGGTAAAACCTAAACTCTTCAATATGGCTTGTAAAACTCACCCTTGAACTGATCTTCTTGTACCTCTTGAGCCTTGAATCTTGCCACTCTGAACTTCTTTGCTTTGGTTTGATTACATTGAACTATGTTCTTCATCTATCTAGGTCTTTCTACTGTCTTTATCTCTGTATGGAACATCCTTCCTATCCTTGAGTTGGCCTACCAAATTACACGTCACTTTATCCATACATTCATTTGTTCATTCATTTATCAAATGCTTATGGAAAAGTCCTCACGCATGAGGTACTTTAATACATAGTAAATACAGAATAGAGTCTCTATCCTTATTCATATTTATGCTCTAGGCTTACCATACCTGCCAAGCCTGGATTTAGGGATCCTGGTACAGTGGATCCTTGAGTTATGACTGGCCTGACGTATGAACAATTTGGGTTATGACTGGAATTTTAGTTTTAACTTACAACCAAAGTGTTGAGTTGTGACTCAAATGCCAGCTGCTTGTGCTTCCTGAAAGTCTTAGATACAAATGTAATCCTTAAAAGGAGTCCTGGAAGGAACATTACAACATCCTTTCCTGTACGGGGTTACTTGAGAAATCCTGAGCCAGTGTATCTCTAAGGACTCTGAGAGCTGACTGCATAGAGGAGGAGGCTTTGAAGGCTGTGTAGAGGAGGCTGAGCCTTCCACTGACAAGTGGAGTCACAACCAGCACTCAGGAACGAATTGAGTTCATAACTCAAGCCCACTGTATATATGTTCATAATGCCCCAGGTTTCTCCTCGCAGTCTGTCTCTTAATTTATCAGAATTGATTATTTTCCTATAGAAAAGCCTCACTAGATTGTAAGCTCTCTGGAGGCATGAACCATGATGCCCTAATCCTCACCTAACTTCCACTGCTTAGCACATTAAATGTTTGTGGAATTAACAACAAATAACTGAAAAGAGCTCATCTCTGAAGCATACCCAGTGCCCCCACTCTGTTGGGCAAGGCTCTGTGGGAGTTAAAGACCTAGGCTCATGCTATCATCCTTGGGGACAAGCTGAGGGTAAGGATAACACCTACCTGGATCTCTGACTTTTGGTTCCCCACATCCAGTATTATACTAACACAGACTCCCTCAATTCTGTTGGCAGTGATCATTCACCACTGTTCCCCCGATTCGGCTTCTTCTGGAGTTTTGTTGCTTCTTGGGTATTTATAAGGCCCCCAACTTAAGAGTTCTATCATCTTTACAGACCCTGCTTAGTTTCTAGGGAGGACACCGGATTCTGAGTGGCAGAGCCACACACACGCGATGCCTCCCTACCAGTGAAGTCGGCCCCTCATGCGAGGCATGCGCCTTTCTGCTTCTTCCCATCCTTGGCAGTTTCCTTCTTCCCAAAGGCATTATCCCCAGAGCTTACATCTTCCTTCTTTACTTAGAATTATCCAAGCCTGGTTGTATTTCCTGGCTCTAACTGAATTCAGTTTTGCTTAGATTTAGTCTCTGTTACTGGAAGCAGTGAGAAAATCTTCCTCATATGCTATGAAACAGAAAAATCAGTATAACCTTCATGAGGGCAGTTTGGCAACAGGTGCCAAGGACTTCTTTTAAAATGTGTATCCTTTGACCTTCTAAGGATCATTCTTAGGTCATTCTAAGGATCTATCCTCAGAATAGCCTAAAATGCTTCAAAGATTTGGTTGTAGTTACCCAAAGTGCTTGCTCTCAGGAGGAATTTGTCTGTAGCAGATCTGCTTAAAAGTTGCTTATGAAATGTTTGATTTTCAGAAATTATTGTTATTGTTAAGCATTTAGATATAAAATGTAGCCATTTGGAGGGTTTGGAAGTAAAAGAAAACCCTCTCAATTCTGCAATGTGATAGAGTACTGAAAGTAGACTAAAGTTTTAATCAGGTTCTACCACTGTTCACTCAGCGGTAAGTCACTTAACTTCCCTGGGCTGGTTTCCTTATCTATAAAATGGGGGTAACCTGCCCTATCTGCCTTTGACAGGCAGGTAAGGAGAGTCTGGCTTTTTAGCAAGGTCGCTCTAATGATAGAGATTATCAATGACTTCCTCTTGCTTTAAGAATGACAAATCCTGACCACAGCTTGCGGCCGTGGCGGCTAACGGATGGCACGAGTGCTGGAGTAGGCACACAGGGCCCTCTATGTTGGCAGATGAGTTGTTTTTTCCAAACTAAAACTTCAGTATTCAGATTTGCAGTAAGCGAAGTGGGTTCTGAGTTGCAGTTGGGACACTCGCTGAGAGTTCACCACTGGCCTACAAGATTGCAAATGATCTGGCCTAGACTTCCGGTCTAGCCTTATCTTGGGCACAACCTTCCTGTTGGTCACTGTGCTCCAGCCACACGGCCTGTCCTGGACCTTTGGGTACACTACTCCTCTGCCCTCTGTGTGCGACCAACAGAATGTCACTTTCGCCAGCAATCTTCACTGATTACCCTTGACACAGGTCTCTCTCTTACATCTTCTTATAGTGTCCTGTGAGGCTTTTCACGATGGTAAATACTTGATTATGCAAATACATATTTAAATATCTCTCTCACTTTCAAAACTCCATGAGGGCAGGTCCTGATTTTAACTTGCTCATGACAGTGTACTTCCTTTTTTATTGTATTACTACAGAATGAGATTCAAGATGATATATTGGTTCATGTGTAAGTTATAATTATTTTCATCCTTGCTTTTATTCTGACCTTTCCCTCCTCCTAATCCCCATAATTGTTTTGTTTTGTTTGTTTGTTTGTTTTGTTTTGTTTTTTCGGTACTGGTGATCAAACTCATGACCTCGTATTTGCCAGGGAGGCACTTACGCTGCTAAACTAAATCCCTGGCCCCCCATGATTGTATTTTTAAGGCTTGGCACAGTGCCCAGCACCGAGACGCAGGTACTGTAATTTGTTAAATGAATGAAGGTCTTAAAATCTAGAGAATCAGGGATAGAGACGTAATGTCTTCATTTCAGATTTGACAAAATTGAAGCCCAGAGAAGACGAATGACTTTCCCAGGGTTATATGGCCAATAAGCGGAATAGTCCGTTTTGAAATTCATTCATTCATTCACTTGATACTAGGAATTTGATACTGTTCCAGGCACTGTCCTAGGTGCTGGAGAATGATGGACAGGAACTTATATCACAGCAAAGGAGATGGCCAATAAACAGATAAGCAAATAGAGAATAGTGGAGACAGTGATAAGAGCTATGAAGAAAGAAGTGCTCTGTGGGCAAAAATCACATAACCAGTGAGCAATCAAACCCCAGCTTTTTGCTTCCAAGTGCAGGGCTCTTTCCACTACACCATGCTGTCTGCCTGAAGTAAACAAACAAAACCATAATTTATGAGACTCCCTCAGCTGCCTGTGTATGCACTTGGTGGGGTGAAACCCTCATGCCGTCCATGAAAGAGGGCCAACATCATCAGAAGCAGCAGCTGACTGGCTTGCCTGCTAAAGCAGGTGTCACGGCACTAGCCAGCCTGGCCTCTGCTGCCTTGAAACTTCACATCTGGCACCCAAAGAGAGAGGGAGTGTGTTTAAATAAGACAGCTATTGAGCGAGGGGATTGAGAAGGGTTGGAGTTGGCTGGTCTTGGGGAATGATGCAAACCACAAGGGGACAGTACTCAGGAGGTGAACAGAAAAAACAGATGGGCTCAAAATGCAGGCGTGACTGTTGCCTAAGCACCCCACATACTGTGTGCGTGGGGGTGCTCCCTGCTGCTGGAGATGTTTGTTTTCATTAATAAAGGCACCCTCTGATGGCTGTCCATGGTGACACAGAATGTACACTCACACCACTGTCTTTCCTCTAAACTCTTTCAAGTAGGAACATGGTTGAAGCAAGTGTGTCCTGTTTGCATGTAGAAAGACAAACAGGCCATCTAAAAGGTAGGAGTGCTGGGGTAGCTGACAGGAGTTACAAACTTGACAGGCAAGCAGAATCCAAGGACAGGCACCCAAACACTCGGCCCATTAGCAATCCCACTTCGCTGTTACAAAATCAGTTTTGATAGTCTGATGTGTTTGTTGTCAATAATTTAAAGAGGACACTCTAGAAAAGATTAGTTTAAAAAAGTGAAGTATGACAAATTATTTTCCTCATCTGGGGCCCAAAGAACTGCTCTGAAAGTGTTAGCATTTGTTGACCAACCATCATGAACTAGGTGCTTTACATTTATCATCACAGTGGCCTTGAGGTAGGTATTTGCTTCATCTTACTGATGAGCAAACTGAGACTTAAGAGAAATTAGGTGACTTTCTGGAAAGTTACACTGGGAGTAAATGCACATTTAACTCCCATGTGACTCAAGTCCAAGTGCTTTGTCAAAGCCAAATGGTGACAACCACTTGCCTGACAGCAAAAATTGACTATCTCTAGGTGCTCTGCTACTTCTTAAATGGGTAAGCTGCAAAGTCACATAACTTACACACAATTCCAACTTGGAATTTAGAGCTTTCTCCTTCAGGAAGGTAGTTCCCACATTTTTGGGGTGAACTTTGGAGTTCACACACAAAAAACTCAAAACTTACTGTTAGAGAATTATGTCATAGAACAGTCCCAGGTGTAATGGACATCCAGTGAAAGCCTAATACGAGCACAAACTATAATATACAAGACTGTTTACCATACTTCATGTCACTGGGAAAACTCACATCGCAAATGGGCAACAACTGGACATTCAGTCTCTTCTCAAATCCCAGCTCTACCATGTCCTATCTGGGCAGTCTCTCTGCCACTGAATCTCCTAATTTATGAAATTGGACTAACTACACCTCACAAAATTGTTAAGGATAAAATGATATAGAGTGTACAGAAGCCCCTGGCGGCAGAAGAGGCGGATGATAAATATGACTTGGGATGAAGTCAATTGACCAGTCTGAGATGGATCACTTTAGCCCAGAGAATTCCAGGGAGATGTAGTCAGTTCCAGGTCTGAATCAGAGTGTGTGCATGTGCGTCAGAGAAGGGCCTTCATGAATCCTGAGTGAAACCGTGGAACCAATCCCATCTCCATGCTTTAACTAGGACCATGGCTCAGGCAAGAGCCAAAAGATTTCCAAGCATGAGATGATCCAGCAAAAGCCTAATCATTCTACACTGAAGTCATTCCTAATACTCTACTGTCCTGAGTTTCCAAGGGGATCAGGGAGACTCTACCTAAAATACAACAAAACCCCAAGTCAAATTATTTTCCTTTGCTTGTTCTACCTCAAGATGTGAACACTATTTGGCTCTGGCTTCACATCAGTAGTTCTCTCTTCAAAATAAGGGTGATTTTTTTTTTAACATATAAATTTGACATGCTAAAATTCTTCCTATTACCTATAGCACAAGTCTACACTACTTAGTAACGACCTCTGTGATCTGGCCACTGCCTAGATATTCAGCTTCATAACTATCACTCTACCTCTCACGTAAGAATGTGTGGGCCACTCATAAGTGTGCCCTGAATCCTTGAATGCTTACTGATTTGCCCAACAAATTTGAGCTTTCATATAGATAAATGCAAACTACACCTACGAGGGGCAACAGAAACACTATCAGGAATTACAGTTTGCAGAAAAATGATTCTGCCTTCTCTGTGGATCCCACCCCAGGACATAGCAGTCATCAAGCTACTATCCTTATGCTGTTCATGTTACCTTTACTTATCTTCTAAGCTTGAAGTACCCCAAGAAAACAAGGTTTTGATATTCAAAATGGAGAAGCAGCCCAGGCCCAACCCAAATGCAATCCTTGGACAAGTGCCTGGGGCCACTTTACCTCTGAATCTTCAGCACAACTTAAATAAGGCAAAATAAAGTTTAAGTCAAAGCCAAGGCCAAGAACTGGAGAAACTTTTTTTTAAAAAGAAAACTAGTGTTCTTGATCTAAATTGAAACCAATTAAATGGATTGCTTAGGGAACTATTTTTAGAAGTTTCCTGATGGTCTAAAATTAACCAGAAAAATATTTTATTCTAGCCTCTCTTTAAATTCTTAACGTTTATTAGTCTACTTATCTAACTTTGCAATTTAGTAAGCATAGTATACTGAACATAACTTAATCTTTGTTTATAGAATTCACCACTACGTGGCAGGAATGGTCCTGAGACGACCCAAGTATCAGAGGAGTGGCTGACTTAGATAAACATTAAGACCACCTTTGAATCTGACCACCTGAGATCTGAATAACTAGTTGTATGTTCACTTATACAAATTAACATCAGTCATCATTGGACATTATAAAATTATATATTAATATAAAGCCAAGACATATACAGCATAGTGGTTCAGATTGTAGCAATGGGATCAAACTGTCAAGATCTATATATGTATTCTGCCACCTGATAACTGTGATTCTGAGCAAACTGCTTGCTTCCTCACATACAAATTGGTAATAAAAGTACCAATCTCGTTGAATTGCTAGGATTTAAAAAGTCAACATGTTGTACGCACTTGGAACATAGTAGATGCTCCAGAAACATCATTTATTATGCTATTAGTTTAATGTGTCAAAATGCTAGGGGCTGCCCATGCATTATTTCACTGTAGTCTTCAATCTTTTAACATGTCCACAACAGGGCCATAATTCATGTCTTGCTGCTGGTTGGCTTGAACCACAATGGTATATGCATGACTATCCTGTTGGATGCCTTATTATTTATTTTATTAATAAAGAGACAAATAAAAGCAATTAGATCTATTTGTACCACCAATGGTAGAGGCAGCCAAGACAGTCATGCACATACCAGTGGTTCAAGCCAGCAAGACTGAGTTAAAGCACGGTGCAGCTGACGTTAAAGGAAACAAGCTCAGAGGAGCAGGACCTGACCCCAAGGTCAGCGTTTCAGATAGGGTTTGAACCCAGGGCACGCTGTCTCCAAGCCTGTGCTGTTTCCATCACAGCACTGTTTCCCAAAAGCTGCCGAGGATGTAGGAAATCGAGTTGAACTTACCTAAATTAATGTATCCTACAAACTGCCTTATGAAATAATGCTGGTACCTGCTTGCCTTTTTATACTCTCTTTTAAAGTACAACAGAAGTAAACTCCATTAAAGACTCACTTAATCATGGTTATTTCTACTGTGAGTGGACGAGGGAAATTCAGGTAAATAAAAACGTCTTCAGCTGTTTCTCATCTTCGATCTTTCACTGTTCTTCACACAGGATTATGATTTTTCCCATTATGATTATCTCAATTTTTTTCTGAATTAAGTCCCTCATCTACCATTCATCTAAACAGTTTCAATTGCTACATGCTGTTTGTGCAGGCCCTGTCCTCTAAAATGGTAACTTCCAGATTCTTGCAATCCCAAGTATCTTGTCCCAGACTAAACATAACCAGCATTCAACAACTGCTTAATGCTCTGGATTTGAATGATCCAAAGCAGACACTAAACTAAGTGGTTTTTCCATTCTTCAAGTGCAGTCCCGGCAAAGACATGCCATATGTAAGAACCGGAGAAAGCGAGTTTAAAAGACTGTAAGAAAGAAGCTGATGAAGGACTGGTCACAAAGAACTTTGAGCAGTAAAAAAGAAGGTAGAGAGCACCAAGGAGAGTCTTCAAGAAACAAGGAGTCTGGCAAGGGCAAAAGAGAAAAATAAAGGAGGAAAGGAGTGTAGGGAGTCAGACAACATTTAAGGTTTAAAATGGAAGGGGAATTCTAGAGTTAAGGTAGGTTCTGATCCAATGGAAAATTATTGGAGAAGTCTCACCAAGTTTCTCTGGCTAAGGAGCGTGGGTGGCAATCTGTGGGTGGCCCACACTGAAGAACACAAAAAGCTGGACAGAGATACAAGTGGAGAGAAGTGTCATGCAGCAGGGAGTGGCAAGAGTCAATCCTAAACAGTCATTTGGGTACAGTGTGCCCTTCAGAGAGGGCACGGTGACAGCATGGGCTAATTTACAGAGCTGCCAGGGCAATAACTCAGAAACGTGGCTGCCCCTGAATGTTTCATGGTGGTAAAAGCTGCATTACAGCATGCTGAGATCCCGGAACCAATGAAAGAAGACAAGTTTACCAAAACGAGTCGACACAGAGTACGTTTCTGGCAAATACATTATTGGGCACTCATTCTACTCATGTCCTGAAGAAACTATTTAGTTTCCTTATAAGGCCCTTCACTTCAGCTCTTCCCTGTATAAAAATGAATGTCTTCTTAAAGAAACAAGGATTGAAAATGAAGGTCCCACTGATCACCCCACTTCATCAATGTTTTTCAGGGAGGTAAGAAGAGGCCCTATCTCTGTGAGTGTCAGAGGACTGAGGTTTTGAAATCACTTTTAAAAACTGATTCTACTAAATAAACCTAAGTTAATGGAGGAAGGGAAACAATGCAAGTGCTTAAGCTGGCTGCCAGAATTAAATTAAGCAGTGTGTGTGGGTTTGACTATGACAGTCACTTTTAATTGTTAAAACATTAATACTACCTACTATCCCTAAGATACAGTGTACATGCATGGGCAGAAACACTATTATGGCATATGAAACTCACAGTAAATAGTAAATGCTAGCTGTCCCTCTTAACGGAGTGTCAACTTCTAAATTTGGTAATTTTCCAATTGGTCCCCTTACCTACAGCTCTAATCTAAACCCCTTAGCCCAAACTTCACTTCTCATACATTTCTCTTGCTATTTTCAAATTTTACAACCCCTCCCTCTCCCTGCCATGCTCCCCTACCTGGAATATCCTTTCCACTTTTCTTCACTTGGTAAAAATCCTAGTTATCATGCAAAGAATTGGTTGGTTTCCATAGCGAAAATGTTTATACTCCTGAAATTGCTACACAGATTTAATGCAATCTCAATCAAAATCACACAGAACTAGAAAAAACGTTTCTAAAATTCACTTGGAACCAGAAGAGATGTAGGATAGCAAAAAACAATTCTAGGCAATAAAGACAAGGCAGAGAGCATCACAATCCCTGACTTGAAACTATACTACAAAGCTACTGCTATAAAAACAGCATTATACTGGCTAAAAAGTAGACCTGAGGATCAACAGAACAGATTAGAAGATTCAGAAACAGCTCCAAGTATAGTCAGTCACCTCATCTTTGAGCAAGGTGCCAACCAAACACATTCCCTAGAAGAAAGCCTCTTTAATAATGTTGCTGGGAAAACTGGCTTTCCACATGCCAAACACTAAAACTAGATCCATGTCTCTCACCATGCACTAAAATAAAAAAAAAAAGGATCAAAGACCTAAATATTAAAAACAGAAACAATCTACTGAAAGTGAGAATAGGTGGAATTCTTAAAGACACAGGTGTAGGCAAAATTTATGAACAAGATCTGGGTGTGGTAGCATATGTAGCATCCGGGAGACTGAAGCAGAAAAATTGCCATGAGTTCAAGGCCAGCTTGAACTGCATAGTGAGATGCTGTCTCAGAAAAGAAAAAAGTAATAAAAAAGATTTCATGACAAAAACCCTGATCACATGGGAAAGAAAGAATCAATATCCTATTAAAAACCTTTTGCACAGCAAAAGAAATCACCAAGGGAGTGAAAAGACAAGATGTAGAGTGAAAAAAAAAAAATTTAACCAGTTGTCCCTCAAAAGTACTAATATCTAGAACATATAAAGAATTGAAAAAAATCAGACCCCCAAATTTAAAGACCCAATACATTACTTTAGTCTTGACAACAAATAGTAGCTCATTTTAGTTTTTTTTTGTTGTTGTTGTTGAAGGACCTGAGTCTCAGAAATTTGCCTAAGGTCACAAGCTAACAAGTAATGAAGCCAAACTAATACAATGTGCAAGACCAGGACTAGATTTTCTTTTAAATGAACTAAAAAAATGAGGTTGGCTGAAACTAAGATTTCCCATAGGACTGAAAAAATGATGAGGGCAGCAAATAACTTGTTCACTGCAGACTATGGGTATGCAGTTTTAGCAACATAAACTGAAAACCAGCCTTGTTCCCATTCAGAATTTAGAGAATTACACACATTGCTGCTGGCCTGTTAAATAACAGACTCATCAGACATTCGACTTGAAGCATCCCTTTAAAACAACTTCTCAAGTTTATTTAACACATGTGAATAACATGGTAGAGACCTTTATTTAAAAAAAAAAATCATTGCTCAACACTCACTAAGCCTCACAGACAGTTGAGGAAGCATGATGGGCACACAGATCACAGGACCTGCATTAGCCTGTGAAAGCTGGAATTCCAACTCACACCAGCTTTTTCCAATTCAAATTCAGTTTTATTAGAGATCCTAGCATAATTTTTTTTTTTAAAAAAAAGACTGGATTGTTGCTTTTTAATTTTCCATTCCTATTTAGAAAAAATGTCTAGAGGCAATGACAAAAATAACCATTTAAAAGGGATTCTTCCCCAAAAGTTTTTTTGTCAAGTTTTAAGTCCAGGCTTTCCACTCTTTTTTCATTCTAAATAGAAAGGGGTTTGGAGTATGTCAGCCTTTACTCAGCTTACTATACAAAACCCCTGCCTTCTTAAGTCCTAGACATAATGCCAGGACCAAGCCTCTGGTCTTTTAATAAAGTCCACACTCAGTTGCTAAAGAAGCTTGTTTGAATCCCAAAGTCAGTTACAATCCTAATCTTCAACAGCAGACAGCTGACAGCATCACTTACGACATACACCAGGCTGAGGCAGAAGAAGTGGGTCAGACGTGCTTTGTCTGCTCTGGGTGAGTTACGTCAGCAGTTGAGCCTGTGCTCACTTTCCCAGAGCTCACTGTGCTGCTCATGGTCACATCGCCTCCACACACTGATCTTAATGAAGATCCTACTGTCCAGCCACCCTGAAAGTTGCTTGAAAGTTATTGGACTAAATGATTTCCCTTAAGTGTGTACAAGGAAAAACATATCTACTGTTTCGACCTACTAATCACTCAGTCTCTCCATCTCTTCTCTGGACACTTGTACTGTTAGGCAGACGAGGAGTTGAAAATACAAAGGAATAACATCTGTATATAAATATGTGCCCTAAATCCTTCGTTAATTAACTTCCTGGGAAACTGCTGTTTCTGAACATTCCATTTCCTTGAGGGAGAAATTCTATATAATGTTGTACAATGCATGCAGAAACATTTCTCCTTTTCAATCTTCATCTCGCTGTACAGGTTTCGCTCTCCAGGTACTAACAGTGGGCAGCAGGAAACCACAAAGGCACAGCATGCAGCCCCCTGTCAGCAACACAACAGCTCCTCCATCACCCGTGCTGACTCTCAGTAATTTCTGGTAAAGCTGGATACATCATTAAATTTCTATTTGTGTTCTGCCTGAGGCTTTCCCTAACCACTAGAAGTGAGCAAAGGTCTAGAGCTTTTGGGAAAGGGGCAAAACACAAGCCACGGCCTGGTCTGCAGCCAGGTGTTAGTGTACATTATAATGGAGGAAGAGGATCGTGGGAAGATTTTTGTTTTGGTTTTTAGTTCAACCGAAATTTAAAAGATTTACAGAAAACAGCTTCATGGGACTAGGGGACAGAAGTGTCTCAGTCGGAGAGGAGGTTGGGGAGAATAAACACATTTGGTAGAATTCAGGGATAAAACACCTACACAAGTTCAGAGTACAGAGGAATCTGAAGGGATTTTCCTGAGCAGTAAGAGGTCAGGGCAAAGGGTGAGCGGGCACTGTGAGGAAATCTGAACCTGTCTGGATTTAATTCTGAGTGCAGGCTTCTAAGTTTGTGCTTTCTAAATGTCACTAGAAGGTAACGGCTTTTCAAACATTCTTTTGCCTTCTGTTTCCAGGTACTCCCTTTAGGTTACAAAGCAGAAACAGTATAAACTTCACAGGATGGAAGGACAGTCTCTCGATGCGGGTGAGGCCAGGAGCCGGATAACAGATGGACTTGCACAGTAAGTGACAGTCTATACTTCCTGGTCTTCTTCTACCATTCTAAGTCTCTGACCTGCCAAAGGTGGCAGCTTAGTTCCCCTCTGGAAGAAGCCAGTAATGGATACTTGTCTGTTGGCTTTGCCCAGAGCAGCAGTCCCTTTCTTGGAGTTCTTTCGTTCCTCTTTGGGCTCTTTTTTCACAGTCATGGCAGGGGGTCTGGGTCCAGAAGATGTCTTTGTCTTAAGCTCCTCTTCATTATCAGTGCAAGATTCACTCTCATAGAATTTTTCAGTCACTAGAATAAGAAAAAAGGGGATATGAGTGGGTTTATCAGGAAACTTTATTTATCAGGAGAACAAGTATCTTGCTCATTTGATAACGAATCTTTTTTTCCTCCTGGAGATCTCATCTAGCCTGGGGTAAAAAGTGTGGGGGATCCTGCTCATGTAGCCTCTGAGAGTTGATCCCTCCTCCTTCATTGCTATGTCCCATGTCATCAAATGAGACCTTTTCATTAATTGCCCAGATCTTTTATTTGAGTCCTGGTCTATGCTAGCTAACTTCCTGAGCTCTATATTTGGCCTGATATATCTCAAACACTTATTTTAACACCATACTTTGACTAGCTTCTGAGTCTTACCTCTATGACTCATGGTGCTTGCTGACTGCCACTGCTGGTTTTCCTGCTCTTAAATCTTGGGCCCCACATTGTCCAGTGAGACTCACTGGCACAGATCCCCTTGGCTAGCACTATGCTGCCATCACCTACTCTGCACCTTTTAAGTACAGGGAGCTGGACATTATTATACCAGCCTTCAGTTCTTAGTTTGAATGATTACTAACTCACCCAAGATTTAGTAATAGCCTACATCATAAAGATAACTCTCACAGACAACACACTTGGTGGTTTTAGGGAAACTATCTGAGGGTTGAACAGAATCCAGAAATCTGTGTTTTAACAAGCACTCCAGGTGATTCTGATCTATGGTAAAGTTTCAGAGTATATATATCATACACTATATATTAAAACACAAGTATATTTGATTCTAAAGTCTATATCTCTTGAAAATTTGACTAATATATTAGAAAAAAAAGATCAATAGTTAAGATTTGATAAAGTTAGAAACAGTTACCAGTTTTCTTATTCCTCATCAGCTAAAGCCATCAATTGTCTTTTCTTCTGCCATTAAAACTATCCATGCCCTTCCCAAAGGGAAACCTGGACAGAAACTTAGCAGTGAGCGGTCCTTGTGAGCAAGCCCCAAAGGGTCAAGACAAAACAGTGGTCTCCAACCTGCAATTTAAGACATTCTCCCAACTACAGCATTCATCAGAATCACCTGGAATGTTTGTTAAGACACAGATTATTGTATTTTACTTCCAAAGTTTCAGATTTGGTAGGTCTAGGGCAGGATCTAAAGTCTTTTTCAAAAAAAACAAAAAATAAAACAAATAAAAACAAACTGGGCATGGTGGTGCATGCCCATAATCCCAGCACTTGGGAGGCTGAAGCAGGAGGGTCATTTCAAATTTGAGACCAGTCTGAACTACATAGTGAGACCCTGTCTCAATAAGCAAACAAATAAATAAATAAATAAAACACATTTCCAGATGACAATGATGCTGTTCATCTGGGGCTGACACTATGTGAGTCAATGTTCTTTCGCATTAAAATGTGGGTAACAGTGCTCCTTGGGATATATGATGTACCCATTAGTTCTGGGCAAGTCTTCAGCGCTATATTTTCCTTTATAATGGACTGTGGTGAAGGAAAACTGACCACTGCACTGTAGCACTCTCCTTCATCCATCTAATCTTATCAGGATTAAATAATTAACAATCCTCTCCACAAGAGTTCACAGAATTTGTTTTTAGCCTAAAACTCATTTGGACAATTCTTGGTCACTTAAAAAATATTAAGTTTTAAATATATATTAAGTGGATTTTTAAAATTCATTCTCTACGATTGTTTGCATAACTGTAAAATTTACAGGTATCAATAATAATTTAGGAAGTGACTGAATTATAACATATTAATTCTCCAACAGAAATACTGAGGTAGGAGGATCACAAATTCAAGCCCAACCTGGCCACTAAGACTCTGTCTCAAAATTTAAAAAAAAAAATTTTTTTTTCTTTTTTTTAAGGGCTACTATAATTCCAGCACTCAAGAGACTGAGACAGGAGGGTCTGTCAGGAATTCAAGGCCAGCCTGGGCTACACAGTGAGTTCAAGGTCAGCCTGAACTATCCAGTGAGACCCTGTCTCAAAACAACCAAAGAATAAATAAAATAAAAATAACAATAAATAAACAAACAAACAAACAAACAGGATAAGGATATTCCATGCAAAGGCTCTGAATTCTAATGAAAGGGAAAGAAAGTGCTCTAAAGAATATAACAATATGTATGTTTAAGTGTGTAAGATAAATGACCATAATACTAAGTTTTTGTTAGCTCATCAAACAGAATGGTTTGTACTATCATTGTTTGATTGTCCATTTTTTATGCTTTGATTTTGTAACTTGAATAACTACTGCTAAGATAATATTTTTTTTAAAAAGGCTCTAGATTCAATCCCCAGTTACAAGAGAGAAGAAGAGGGGAGGGTAACAGAGGGGAGGGGAAGAAATGCATCCTTATAATTTATATCTTATTAAGGACCTCCTCCTCCTCTTCCTTTTGGAGAACTTAGCTCTGGACAAGGAGTAAGGACTCAATAAAATAAAGGCTACTAAGAAACAAATGATTAAGTAATAAAATATTTTTATTCTGACAAACTGGCTTCTTTTTAAATTAGTTTTAAATGCTGTAACTAATTTTGCTTGGGTGGCTTTTTTTTTTTATTCTATCAGAGCCCCCCTCTCCAACTACATTTATTTCGGTTCTGATCAAAGAATTCGGAGATGAGAAAGACCAACTAATCACTGAAGGTATCCACTCTCAAACATTTTTGTCCCTATTCAATATGGAAGTGAAAACAGCAGGTCGTTTTTGTCCATGTGCAATTTTTTTTCCTTCAGTTTGTTCTGTGAATACAAGGAATACATTTGCCAGTGTTAAATTAAGTGGAGTTTACAAACACTGAATTTATACAATTTTGACCTATTAAGTGTTTTTGAAGGCATTATTTCTAAACTATCTTCTCTAAACCAGACACATTAGAATTTTCTGGGAGCGTATTAGAAATGCAGAATCTTACCATGAATTACTAAATCAAAATTTCAATTTTATAAGATCTTCAAAAAGAAATGCACACGGTCAGCAAAGATGAGATCTGGTTAGAAAGACTTTGGGGGTCTAATGGAGATGTACCCCAAAAGGGTCCAGTCTACCGCCATAGTCACTTTTGATCAGTTCTGCTTTGTGGCTTAAAAAAGGTACAGGTTTTCCAGGGCAGCCTTGTAGACTAGGACTACTTCTTTTATGATCCTGGTTCTTCTTTTTTTTGTGCCAGAGATTCAACTCATGACCTTGTACTTGCCAGGCAGGTGCTTATGCTGCTGAGCTAAATCCCCAGCCCCCTTCCTGTTGTTTTTGAGACTCAAGAAGTAAGAGGAATGCCACAAATAAACTCTACATTGTTGCATTTGAGCTACCTTGATGGTGGAAGTTTGAAACTCAGTTGTGTTGAAACTGCTGATAATATTACTCTTTTAAAATTTTGACACACTGATCTAAACCTGGTAGGGAGAATTCTCCCTTTGTTGTCTGACAGAGGAACTCCCCAACTAGCAGCTGTGTCCTCCACACTGTCCACACTCTGCTCTGAAGAGTGCAGCTATATGGGTGGTTAACTCAGCTCTGGACACCCTACCCCTTTTAGCAAAGTACTCTTAATTGTAAAGTGTCCATGTTATCCTATTATGAGGCTGAAACTGATGCCAGTGGGAGGGAAGGACCCCAACCATTAATGACTGCTATTTTTCTCTTTCCAAGAATGGAGATGGTGGGGAAGGATAAGCACTCAGTATGAAACTGACATGGTCATTACAGGTGTAGTATGAAGCACACAGCATCCCTGTGTCTGTGGGAGAGGGAGGCTTGCTGCTGCTGTAGCTTCAGCCATGAGATTCAGACGAGGCAGGGCGGAGGACAGAGCATAGGCTCATCGCTGCACATTGTGGCCACTAGGGTTGTGTGTAAAAAAGGTCAGTGCCCACTTTTTGTATTTAAATATTAAAAATGATTCCAATTTAAACATTATGAGCTGTTATTGATTCAGTATCTTAAACTAGCAAAGTCTGAAGAACCATCAAAAAAAAAGGAAACAACTTACTACTAGTTGGTGTAAGTCATTCCTATTTAATAAGCCATATTCTACATTCAACAGGCAGCATGTCTATAATATTACACTTCAGTATCAAGTAGCTCATTATTTCTCAATGAAACCACTGGCTGTTGCATTGCCAATTCTGTGTAATATGTTGCTTCAGGGTGTTCAAAACCAGTCAGGGCAGCACCAATACAATTTCTCAGTCAGCATATTCAGTGTACCTTGAAAGCTAACAGGATTATTTCTATATTAAAGCTGTAGCTATTTCTTTCTCAAACATATTGATTTTTTTTTTTTCTTTTGTACCAGGATTGGCTATTTCAAACTACAGGACAAAGATGATTTCAGATTACAAATATAGGACCTTTATTTTAACTGAACATGTCAATTTTCTTGGCTACCATTATAAAAAGATCTGTTTTCCAGATCTTTTAGCATCAGATTTCTTTTCCATTCAACTGCTTTGCTTGAAGAAATCCACCCTACGTTCAGAAGTTCACCCCAACTTATCTCAGGAGCCCAACTCCCCAGTCCCTGCTGCAAACGCACAGAAAAGAGAAGATTAGTTTTTTAAACCCAAAGAACAAATGTGATGCAGCACAGGACAGGGCGAATCCCTGTGCCGGTACATCTGGAACACTCTGCGCAGAGAGAGGAGAAGCACAGCTCCTTTGTTGGTAACCAGAGCCAAGATTCATTAGGTTGAGCTTGGACTAAAACCTGACGAAAAGTGCGATGTGAGCACAGTTTTCATTGTTTCGTCCAAGGCTCTTAATAGTCCTGTCTAGAGGCAGGAGTGCAAAATGTCCACATCCCACACCTAGCCAAGTCTTGAATACTGTTTTAAATAAAACGGTAAGTAATTAGGCATAAATTTCTAATGAACACTCAACAATATAACTTACTTCTTCTTTTGGGGTAGAAGAAGAAAAAAAAAAACTGGCGCTGATGTTTTCATCCTTTTCAGATTAACGGGGGAAAAGCAGAAATTCAACAGTAAATACATATATGACTACCAGTGGCAAAGAAACCACTGTCCTGAAAATGCTATACTGGCAGAGTATGGGGGCGCACAACTGTAATGTCAGCACTTGGAAGGAGGTTTGCTTGACTTCAAGGCCAGCCATGATCCTGTCTCAAAAAATCTCACCACCAAAAAAAAAAAAAAAGCTATCTTAGAATACTAAAATGCTTAAAAACAAAACAACAAAGAAAGGCCATCACAAAAAAACCTCCCCAAAACAAAGAAACACCCAAAGTCCAGAATTCATCAGAATTTATAGGCTCACAAAAACCTGTCATGAAAAGACATGTAAGGAATCTTATCTCCCAATCATATGTGGCAGTTAAAATGGCAGAGGTCTCTTTAGAGGAATGGAGGTAAAATATAATGAGCCAAGGCACCTGACTGGCAGAACATCTCAAGATTTAATAACCACGCTGTCTAGAAAAAGTTGATTCTTCAGATCCAATCAATCTTTTTAAGACAGAAGAATCAGCCAATAACTCAGGGCCTGAATTCTAATTCCCCACTGGGCTTTTATAACTAGTACAAGCTTTTACCTAACATGGCTTACAAAGAGGAAACAGAAAGGAAGCAAGCTGCATGAGTCATACCCTTTGCTAAGAACAAATGGATCAAACACCAAAGGAGACTCTTGATTACCTCTTCAGTTTCATCCTCTGGAGGAGCTCCTTTCTCACTGTTCAAATTTATAAAACAATCATCCTAATAAAATAAATCCTCCTAAATGTCTAGGGTAACATCTTAATTTTGTTTTGTGTTTTCCATCCTGAAACTGTTTTTAGACTATTACCTCATCTGAATCTTCAAAACCACCCCACATTTAAGCAAAATAGTATGTTCTCTCCATTTCTCCACAGATCAAGCAACTGCCACTAGAGATGACAAGACCATTACCCAAGATCACCAGGCTTGTTTTTCATGGTGTATGGACCAAGCAAGAATCCAGATCTCAAGGTCGGCTATAGCCTTCCCTGTTATTTGCTGCTCAAGACACCAGCCACAGACAAGCATCTGAGATGGACTTCTCTATCGGGGATTATGGTGCCTCTCTACTAATAACTCTGTCTCTCTGGATTTGGACTCAAAAATATGTCTTACCCATGCAGCCTTCTACATCCAAAAAGGTTTTGGATTTCAATACACGCTTTCGTTTTCTTTTGTTTTCTCCACTTGAGTTCTAAAAAGATCAGAGGACATAATGTTAAATTGACCAACGAAGCTAAAGACAAAAAACAGCAAAAGCTTCAGGAACTCTTCACATAAAGGGGACCAACCATACCGCACAGAAGTTATGCTCATTGTAGGTACATACTAATGTTTTACTATTTATAAGATGGATGTAGCACGCTGAGGAAAGTACTATATTATTTTTGTAAACAAGCTTTTGCTGGGGAGTGCAGACACTATGGTTAAAACATAAATAGGATAAGGATCTTAGGGGAGGGGAAAGCGAAGAATGCAGACCACAATATATGGGGTAAGGACTTGGGCAGGAATGGTCCCTACACCAGACCAAGGCTTCTCAGCATATGCCCCTGCCAGATCCTTGCTATGGTCAGCCTTGACATTTCAACATTATACCTATCTAGTTTAGGAGAAAACATGTATTACTAATATTGCTTTCCTCTTATTTGATGGTCTCTTTCATCACAAGATCAATGAAAGATTTAAATGATGTTTAACACAATGAATTAAGGAAAACAAATAGTCACAAAAAAGGAAAACTTATCAGTATGTGTTTTTTTAATACCCTAGTATCTTAATAATCATTATTAATTGGTTCCAGGAGGTGTAACAAGTACCAAAAAGTTGTTTTGGCTGGGAAGGGTAGTGAGTCATGAGACAATCTACATCAACAATTTCTAGTTTATGTGTCAAGTACCAAAAAAACAGTATCACGACAAAATTTTCCAGTCAAAATGCGTCAAGTATCAAAGTATGACTATGGACACTAACAGACTTTGTTTTATCAATGCTAATAGATGTAGACAAGACACAGCTGAAGAGCGGTCAGAAGTCTCATTTCCCCCACTTACTGCCAGCTTTTCTTATCTAGCCCTTTTCTAGAAGTTTCTGAAGAATAACAAACATGTGCATACTTGTGCATACCTTCTGTCTCGCACACTTTGATGTAGGCAGGACGTCTTTTTGCACAATTTCAACAAAAGTTGTGTAACACAGCAGCTCTAACGCTAAAGGTCATGAAAACCAGCTTCTCACACCCATTTTTACAACCTTCCTGAGACTGTACCCTACACCAAACTTTCCCTTCAGGTGAGAAGAAAAAGAATATAGTACCTATTTTTGTCAACCTGCAGGAAAGCAGAATGAGACAAGAGCCATCTACTGGCATTTGTGAAGTCTACAACATGAGTCACAACTCAGCATAGCAAATGTAGATCCTTGGGCAATCACAGACACATGGGACTGATGCATGCCAGTAAGGCTTTACCTTGTCAGAAGGAGGCTCAGGCTCAGTCTTCAGCACTGGGTCAGGAGGTGGAGATACAGGAGGAGGTGGGGATGGTGACTCAGCTTCATAAGTCCCAGGAGAGTCTGGGATGACTGAAATAGTGGAATAAGTTTAAATAAGAAAACTGTAAGTTCTAGCTGATAAACAGTCCCTTTCTGACTGGCATCTCTAACTTCTATGTTCAACAAAAGGCATTTTGGAAGCAGCAATTCCTAACAACCAAGCATTCTGTAGTTAGGCAGTTTCCTTTAAAATACACATTAGTTTTATACAATTAAAATCAGAGACCAAAGTATTATTAGAGCTGGAAATATAGATCATTTAAGTTAAATGTTTTATTTTATTAACAGTTATGTCAGGGCATGAAGATGGTATATAAATAGCTACTGATCACCTACCATGTGTCATATTGAAAATTCTACTCTTCAGTTGAGTAAACAGAGGTCAGAGGTTCCTTCCCTTGACAAACTCACACAACTTGTAACTAAGACAGGTTTTAAACCCAACCAAGTCAGTCTGACGGCACTTTTCCAGGTCAGCTATCCAGGTTACCTTGCTATTATGACCATCTTCTTTCAAGATCAAGAAAAGAGATAATCTTCAGATTATACTAAATGCTCCATGTCAGTGTTTGTGATTATGATTTGAGGGTGACTTGTAATCACTTGAGGTATTTGTTAGGCTGAAATTTTCCAGCTGGATCCGTGTGTGGTGGCACATGCCTTATGTGGGAGGCACTTATGCCAGTGAGCTATATTCCTGGCCGTAATGCCTATAATCCCAGCAGTTGGGAGGCTGAGGCATGAGAACTGCCATGGGCTGGAGGCCAGCCTGGGTTACATAGTGCATTCAAGGCCAGCCTGAACTACACAGCAAGATCCTGTCTCAAAAAACCAAAATTCCCAGATGATATTAAGAGCATAAACTTTGGGAGTAAGATCATCTTCAGACTGATGTGTACAATGAAAGTCTTAATAATTAAGTACTGCTCAATATCCTGTGTGGGAATTATATCTAGTGATTGTCCTTGAGATGAAGTTTGTTTTGCAACACTGAGAGGAGCAATAAAGAGTATTTTTAGGGAAGAAATAATGCTATGGAAATGAAAAGAAAGCACCCCAGAGGAATTCCATCATTGCTCAACAGTTTCAGAAACAGTCGTCCTAGAATGAGACTGGTGAGATAGAGTCTGAAAGTCTTCAGGGGACCTTTGGTTGGTCAGGGGATTGGTTAGTTGCTTAGCTTAGCTTCACCTGCTCCCTGGATCTCCTGATTACATCTGAATTCTTAGCCCAAGTCTTGGATCTGAAATTCTCCCTGATTAGGTCAGTGTTAAAAGTTCTGACAGTGGAAGGTTCAAGGCCAAATGAACTAAAGAAGTGTAGCAGAACAAGACCAGAATGAATTAACTTTACAGTTCAAGTATGAAATGGGCCCCCAAATTTTATAAGCTCTGGGAGGAATGAGGTCTACCTATTAACGCAGCTATGGAAGGCCAACCCTCAATGAGAGCTCAGGCAAGAGAACTAATACATCCCAGCACTGAGAGCTCATTGTTTTGGAAGAATAGCTGTTCAAAAAGCCGGGGCACAATGGTACACGTTATAGTAGTTGGAGGAAAATTTAGGCAGTGAAGAAGCCCAAGAAGTTTTGAGTACTCATGGTAATAAATTTAGGTGTTCTTATTCCATTTCCACTTTTGCAGCCACTTGACTTACCCAAGGAAAACACTTAATCCCAGGCCGGGTGGCAGTCACACCCCTCTCAGAGCACCACATACAGTTGTTTGTTTACTTACATTCCCACCTCAGACTCTTGCTCTAAAGAGGCAGGAATGCCACAATTCCCTTGGTGCCGAACACAGAGCAACAACGTTTTTTTCCAATAAAGGAAAATAATCACTTCTAAACTAAACTTGGGATGAAGAGCATCCATATCAAGGAAGATTCTGCATATAAATTCCTTTTCCTTCTACTTGTCCCCCAAGAGAAACATAATAAAGGAAGAAATTATTATTATTATTCCCCCCCATAATAGGGAAAAGAACAGAGGAGCTGAAATGGAGGAGGAATTTAGAAAAAAAAAATCCCTGAAAGATATAAGGCAGGAAAAAGTTGGCAAGAGAAAGATCGGCTAATTGAACAATTCAGATGGTAGAGACTGTTTATTATAAATCTCTTTAAACTGACTTTTGGAGAATTTTTTTAAAATGTGGTTCTAGGAATTGAACCCAGGACTTCACGCATGCAAGCAAGGTAGGCTCCTTACCACCAAGCTATATCCCAGTCTTATCTGACTTTTAAATTTTGTAGATCTGTTGCTTTGTTAAACTTTAAAAAAATTTGCAGAGGCAAGAAATTTAAGAATGAAATGGTAGAGGTTTGCAAATATTAATTACAGCAACTCCTCAAATCACTGTAACTTGCTTTATACAACTGAGGCTCAAAGGAATCAACACTCACATTCATATGGTAATGCTCACATTCATACAGTAAATGGAATGGGAGAGATGAGAAGTCTGTCTGTCCTACTACTTATCAAGTCAAGCCCTGACTCAACAAATTTTGTGATGAAAGCATTAAGAATGTTTGAAGAATTTGTGTACTTTAAATAGATTCACTGCAAATCTGTAGATCTTCCAATAAAAGTTACTCAAGTAGGAAAACATGAGTTATTCCAGGAAAGCAACTTTTGTGGATGCAGAATAAGAACTGTGGGTAAAGTTAATTTCAGGGATTCAGCAATGTAACCACTTGTTTGCTGAGTCTTCTGGCAGAGATGGTAATTAAAATTCCTGGAAAGCATTCCCATCTTCCTAGAACTCAATATTTTAAAAATATCTATTCTTACCTTAAAAGAAGGGTGGGGTCAACTGCTAAACATTCTTCATAAGCAATTTGCAGAAATGAAAATACTTAAACATAATCTGCTACAACTCTGTTTCTTCCTAGCAACACAGATATTAGTGCTACTTCTTTCAGGATTTTTTTTTTTTCACTTTACAAAGAGAATCTGTAAAACTATTAATGGTGATTATGACTCTTGGCATGGTGAAGGAAAAAAAATTGGCCCCTGGGTAGAGAGTTCTAAATATATAGGTAAGGGGACTTTTCTGAAAGAAGGTTTCTGCAAGTATTTATACTGAATGCCTCAACAGTGAGGGGTTGGGGATAATAAAAAAACCCACTTTATGTCAAATAAACACTGCTGTGGCATTCTTACACATCATCTTACTTGAAGCTCATAAATAAGACTGCACAGTTTCTGATAACATCCCCATTTTAGAAATGAGCCAACCAGCAATTAAGGAAGTTAAGCAATCTGTCTAAAGTCACACAGTAAGTGGTACAGAAAAGAGACCCAGGTCTGTCTGATACCAAAATCATTTCCTCCATTCCTGCTATTCCTCTGCTACTGACTAGATTAGGACAGCAGATTCAGTAAATATCACATAATCAATGCAACAGAAATAAAACAGTTGTAAGTTAGAGACCATGTATAGGTTTAAATAAAATCTCGCTGCTCTGAGGCAAAGAAATTTAAGAATGAAATGGCAGAGGTTAATAAATTTATTCTGATGCCAACAATTATCTTTGCCACAAGGCAAAAAATCTGAGCCACTGCTCTCTGTCATCTGTTGTTATAGGTTGCTCCCTCTATCACATTTCTTTGTACTCCTTTCCAAACTAAATAATCCTACTTGTACCTCTAATCACCCACAGGTACTATCATTTTTGTAGGCCATGGATCAAAACAACAGGGAAAATACTGCAGAAGTATATAATGGTGCCTCATCAGCCACAGTAATTCCTCCACTCACTAATACTAGACTATCTCACTAAGACTAGTCCTTTTTTGTGGCACTGAGAATTGAACCCAGTCACTCTATCACTAAGCTACATCCGCTTCCCATACCTTTTTTTTTTTTTTTTTTTTTTGAGACAGGCTCTCGCTAAATTGCCCAGGCTGGCCTCAAACTTGCAATTCTTCAGCTTCCACTTCCCAAGCAGCTGGGATTACAGGCATGTAAGTACTCATGGCTGGGTACTTTACCTTTTTAATGTACATTAGGCTGACAGCTTCAAAGCCTTTTTCAGAATCCTCTCCAACTTCTTTCCCTGATTGCAGTAGGTAAAACTATTCTAATTAGCAAATCTTCCTAAGCTATGCCTTATCCTGTGTGCCTGCATTTAAATTCTTAACCATTCAGACTGTTTCCTGATGGTCTTTTATTTCGTTCATATACCTGAAAGTATCCTTTTAGAAAGCGTAGCTAAGGGCCAGGGAGACAACTCAGTGGCCACAGTAACCGAATGGCAAGTGCAAGGCCATGAGTTTGACTTCCAGTTACCATGCTCCCCTCCCCACCCTGCAAAAAAGCATGGTGAAAACATTCTGATAAAAGACAAGGAATGAAAATACAGCAACAGCATTCACATTTGAATGCTCACAATGCCCTAACTACTCATTCCAAAGACCCATTAAAAACCAAGCCTTGCTGGGCTTGGTGGCACATGCCTGTAATCCCAGCACTCGGGAAGCTGAGGCAGGAGGATCGTTGCAAATTCAAGACCAGCCTGAGCTACAAAGTGAGTTCAAGGCCAGCCTGAACTGCATAGTGAGACCCTGTCTCAAAAAGACAAAGCAAAACAAAACAAAAACAAAAAATCATACCTCAGGTTGAGGCAGGAGGATGCCTATGAGTTCAAGGCCAGCCTAGATTACATAAGTGAGTTCAAGGCCAACCTGCATTATATAGTGAGACAAGATGCTGTCTCAAACACACACACACCAAAAAGCCCACCCACCCACCCACCCACCCAAAAAACACCATACCTCTGAAGGGCACTGCTCCTCTCACTGGGTATCAAAAGCTGTGCTCCTAACACTATCTGTGAACCGTAGGATCTAAATCCACAGAAAGTCAAAATGGCATTTCTATGAGAGAGTAAACTACCTGGTACTATTTATTACATCTATTCATTTCTTTTGCGTTACAATCTTCTGCATATATAATTTGTTTTTTCACTCACTCATACAACTGAGTTAATAGCTCTTTTTGGGGGGAGACTCTGTTAGCATGTTCAGTTTCTCGTTAAGACAAGATTTACATTTCTAGTTTTGTTTCTTGGATAGAAGGTTCCTTTTTTCCATTCATTATTCTTTGTTATTCCCTTTTAGTAACAGTTTATTTGCATTTGTCTATGCACCTTCCCATGATGCTGAATTCTTTTAGACTGTATTTCCCTATATTGCCCAAAATGCTTTATGTACACTAGGCCACAGATTCTTGAAGTGCGTGCAGCAGTTGTTTATCCCTGGCTCTCAGTCATTTAGCGTATCGACTCAGCCTAGGTCTTTCTCTTCCACCTCCTCTTTCCATGCATTTTCATTTGCATGATTTAGTATGAGATCTTGGCTCTTAAAAATACTTGATATCCTTTTAAAAAGCACATTAAGTTTCCAGCCCTGACTCTTTCCTTTAGTCTGTCTGCTTATCTTACTTACAATGTTGCACACAGGCTAAAACCAAAGGGTCTACAGTGTCACTTCCTTGCAACAATGTGTATGGAATATCTTCAATACACTTGACAACCAGAATACCACAATTCTTAAAAGATTCACATAAAGCTAGCCAAAGGAGTAACTCTTGTTCCTTAAAAAATAATAATAATAATAATGCCTTAGTATGTGTAGTAAAAGAACAGTTCTGGTCAAAAGGCTAACATAGATATCACACAGAAATAGAGGCTGTATGTCTTTGATGTTAGGATTAATACTCTATGATCCATAATACATCATTTTTTAGGTTCTTAAGCATAACAAAAATTGATCCTCTAGTAAATTAATAATAATGCCCACCTTCATCTTCACTGCTATCAGACTGAGGAAGTTTGATTCTTCTCCTCTTTTTCTTCACATTTCCAGTTTCCTTTGGTTCTTCATTAGATAACTCTATTCGCTTTCCCCTGTTGTCATTCAGGAATAAATTAAGCATGTTACACTGAACAAAAACATAAGTACTCATGTGTGCCTGTGTATCTTTTTTATAACTCATGGTCCTAATTCCAGTCAAAGTAGACCAGTAAGAACTTTTTTTTTGCAGTGCTGGAGATGGAACTTAGGGCCTATTGTATGCTAAGAAAGTGCTCTACCACTAAGCTACTTTTGCAGTATAAGGACTCTTTAAAGGTTATGCCTTGACTAAGTACAACTAGGTCCCTGAATAGGTTACCAGAATATAAGATTTCTCTTACTCTCTATAGATCACTGAAAGCTACAACCAGATTATTAAGAGTCTTTCTGAATGCTTTTCTACTTCCCTTACTGGCCCGCCAATTGTTCAACAAACATTAAATAAGCAGCTACTTCTCAATGCTATTAGAGTGAGCAAGTTTGAATCTTTTTTTTTTCAATATCTACCGATACTCAAAGATATAAGCCATACTGCTAACCATTTTATGACATTAAGTCCAACAATTTAGATGAAACAATTTTTTTAAAAACACAACTTATTAAAGATTGATCCAAGAAGAATCAGAATTGAGTAACTCTATTCAAAGAAATAAAATACACAAAAGAACCTACCTATGAAGAATATCCAAGCCTGAAACTCAATGATAAATTTTTATCAAACATTTAAGAAATATCAATACAAACTCCTTCAGAAAACAGAAAACACATCTTTCAAATAATTTTATGAAGTTAGCACAATTATGATACTAAAATTGACAATGACATTATCTGAAAAGAAAATAATTTAACCACAGACCTCATAAACATAGAGGGAAGGACTGGAAATGCTTGCCTAACACTCTAGGGCTCTGGGCTTGATCCCAAGCATCACAAAAACTCACAACAAAAACCATATAGGCAGAAAAATTCCTAGTGTGACATTACCAAATCTAATCCAACAATATATAAAAAGGTCACATCATAACCAAGTGAAGTTCACTCCAACAAAAAGAAAACAAGGTAGTTTAACATTTAAAACTCAATTGGTACAATTCACCACATTAGCTACAAAACAATCACAATAACTCAATAAATGCAGAAAAAGCATCCATTAAATTTCAACACCCATTCATGATAAAACCCCTCCACAAACTTGGAATGGGAAAGAACTTTCTCAAATGAGTAAAGAGCATCTACTAAAACCGACATTTAATATCATATTTAATAGTGAAATACTAAATGCATTCTTGGCAATAAGCACCAACACTAAATGTTACGCCCATGGTTGGGGACATTGTAATCCTTCTATATCATGTGTTTCTGGGAAGAAAAGCCCACTGGACAGAGCCTTAACCCTCTGAAACATCACCATTTTGTTGATGTTTTTTACGCAAGCTGCTCCAACTTTGCCACAAAACTCAGGTCTTTGTGGGCCTATCAGTGCTGACAGTGTCCTTTAGAATTTCTTTCAACAGACTAATTCCTACCAGCTATGAGGTAGTGTCTCAAATTCCTGGATCCATTTTTAACAGCTTGTGTGCTTTTTATTTTCTTTTCTAATTACATTTTACCACTTGAAAAATAAACTCATTGATATAAAAAGAAAACAAAGAACTTTTTCTCTTAAATTTGACTGGAAACAGTAACTTCTCATTTAGCAATTTGAAGTGAAGCACACATGCACATGCACGTGCACATACACACAGAGGCACATTTATGCCAGGTTAACAAAGTTAAAATGAAGAAAGGGAAAAAAGACAATTAGTTTAGATCAGTGGAGACAAAAATATGACTTTTAGAGTCCTAAATCACCCCAACTGGCTGATTCCACAGTCCTAATTCATCAGATGAGCTATTGAGTTCTCTTCTCATTTGTTTGTAGAGTTGCATCTCTGGAGTATTAAGCAGAATTTAAGACTCAATTGAAAACTACCTGCTGTCAATAAGCCCACAGACCTTCTCACCCCCAGCAGACATTTCCCTTACAAGTGACAGAATTTTCCTACCATTTTTTTTCTTTCTGCTGCATCTTAACAGGCTCTGCTTTTTTGCTGGATTTCTTCAGGTCTGCAGCAGTTGCCAGCTTTGGTTCAGTGACAGACACTGGAGGTTGCTCCACTATTTTTTCTTCTTTCACTGCTTGTTCTGAGTCCAAATTGACTTTAAGTTTATCTACAAATAAAGTATAGCAGATGATATATAACCTCACTATGCAATCTTAATCCATCATTCTTTTGACAGTCCACTAGGTGCCAGGTAATGTTAGCAGCAAGGGCTAAAAGGATAAAAAACAGTCCCTGTCCTAACAGAACTCAGTCTATTCAGAAAACATTTCTCCTTTCTAACTACTGTAGCTGTAACTTTTTTCATTTCTGCCTCCTGCTAATCTTTTATTATATCACAGCCCCTAGGTCAAAGGATAGTAAAAGTGAGGCTTAGAAAAATCAAATACAACTTTGTGAGGTATCATCTTTCTCTATTTTCAGATGAGAAAAACTAAGAGTGACAGAGATTAAAAGATGTTTCCCATGAGTACATAGCTTACAAAAAATGACCACGGAATTTGTAGCAAGACCTTTGCTTTCTAGTATAATCTACCCTTTAATGCTTGGATCCTCTTACTATCTATTACCTTAATGATAAAATTGAAAAACTATTTTGGTTTACTTCAGCTTTGTTTTGGACAAGCTATTTTACCTAAAAATCATTTTTCTCTGTAAAAACTGAGGACTATCATAAGAATTAAGAGATCAGATGGGAGGTTAGGTGATTTTATTCAGGGTGACACTGGTAGAAAAAGAGCCAAGATACGAACTTAGGTCAGTTTAACACCGCAGACTTCTTTCCCACATGAAGCTAAAAAACACAAAAACAACTGCTGTTTAAAGCAGAGGGGCTAATAAATGCTCGTAAGAAGGATCTAACATCCAAGAAATTATAGAAACATACAATCCAGCCTTCAGCACGGACTCAGTGATAGCTTTCTGTAAGCAAAGTCACAATATACAATTAGAAAACTGTCAACAGTAGGCAGTTTCTCAGTAAGTTTGGTTACATGTTTAATCACATCTTAAACCATCTACAGTGTAGAAAAAAAACACAGTCTTAGCTGTTAAGCATAGGATAGTATAATAATTTATAAATCATACATATTATTTGAAACTATAGAGGATGAATTAAATGTAATCTCTACTTTTGAAGACTTGACTGGGAAACTTAAAACAGCTCAATAGTAGTACACTTTACTTTCTTACATTTTCAAATATCTCAAGTATCAATGCTTCCTAACTTTCCCCATCAAAATAGTCCAAACTGAATAGGAATTAAACATGTTACAAATGACACAATTTCATTCCTGTTTATGGTTGAATAATATTCCATTGCCTGGATATTCCACATTTGTCCTTCTACTTATCCACTATGGATCTCTGTATGGTTTCTACTTCCTATTAGGAAACTTATTTCTGGGGATATAACTCAGCAGCATAAGCACCTGACTGGCAAGCACAAGGCCCTGAGGTTCAATTCCCAGTACAAAAAAAAAAATTGTAGTATGGCCACTTTGTACAAGTTTTTTGTGCAGATATGCAGCTCTAATTTGCTTGGATACCTAGCAGCAGAATTAATGAGTAACAGTTTAAAATCTTTAAGTTTTTCAAAGTGTATACACCATTTTACATTCCCCACAGCAATGTGTCAGGGTTCAGTTTTTCTTTTTCTTTGCCAATATGTGTTACTGCCCAGCACTAAGTTTAAAATGGTCAAGTCCCTACAATTAACTCTCCTCATTCAACTCTCAAGCTTTATTTTCATCGCAATAAGTACGTCATGTGTCAAATGCAGTAAAAAAAATTAAAATTAAAATTAAAAAAAACCACACATACACACATTTTTACTCTGAACATTCAACCTTAAAAAATATCTGCTAAATAAATCAACTTTGGAAGTGATTTTTATTAGGTGAATAACTCTTTTCGTCCAGGTTTTCCCTCTCCCTGTATTACACATTATAACAACACCTGTGTAGCAATTACAGTCAGTAACTATTTTATTTTTCTCATGTATTTGTCTTCAGTAAGTGCACAATTAATACTTGCTAAATGAACACATAAATAAATAGGTATACACATATGTATACTTTAGTACTTTTTACAACTAGCAAATATTCACGTATCTTATTTTTAAAGATTTTAGGACTGACTAGTTTCTAAGGTGACAAACACATACAAAAAAGATAGGCCTTATCAAAACTGCTATGAAACCATAATCTGATTGAATCCAGTGGCCCAGACCCAGGCACACAGGCCAGGGACACCAGCACTGTGTTTTCATAGAAGTGGGAGTCCTGCTATATGCTGTGCTCATCAAAGTACAACTGTGCTTCTCAAGAACCTAAAAGTATCACATTTTCTATGTACTACACTTTCAGAACACAAAAATGGTCTTCCCTTATAACTTTTATGGCACATAAAACATTACTACCCCAAACCCTCTTTGATCGCCGGTTTGACTACCATGGAAAGGCAGAATTCAGACTAATTTTGCTTGCATAAGCATACGAAAAAATGTTTCCCTAAAAAGTCTTTGTAAAACTGATGCTTGAGAAAATGTGCCATAATTATCCTTTGGCTCCTGCATTTTTCCTGGTATTCTGCCACACGCCCTCAGGGGACATATACTTGACATGAGAAGCATAAAAATATGTAACTACTGGTTCTTTCCATAAGAAAGAATTCTTACTCATTTTTTTTTTAATAAAGACTATTATCTTCTCAAAACTAAATGTTTAAATGGTCATTATTACCATTCAAATTCACAGTGAAGTTTAATTCATCTCTGTGAATAAACTGCAAAAAATAACTAAAGAAATGCAAAAGATTTGTTTTGGTGATCGCTTTGGTAATTAGGTTGTAGCAGGCAGACGCGCCAGTACCCACCATTAAACCTCAACAAAATACTGCTGAGTAAGTGGCCTCCCTTTTACTTTAACCACCCATTTTCAGTAAGCCTATGAAGCAAATATTTCACTTTTCAAGGCAGGAAATAAATGAAGAAATAGTAAACAACTCTCCAAGATATCTCAACTGAGTTCAGCTTATCCAATAGGTCCATGGTTACTTTCATCAATATATTGGTCAGTATTTACAAATTTATCTTAGGAAGCAGGAATGCCTGGACAAAAACTAGACACCTCAGTATGATATGCTACCATGTTAATATTCACTTATTAACCAAAGGAAAGTAAGAACATGCTTACTCATAGCAGCTTTTCCAAAAAAATTGATCACGTTCCCTTTCCCGGAGGCTTTGCTGCCAGTCGAAGATGCCTTAAAACATAGAAAAATACTCTAATAAAATGGAAAATTCAGAAGAAATGGATTCCTAGATACACTTGAATTACCAAAGCTGAATCAAGATATAAAAACCCTGAATAAAGTAATATTGGTCAGTGAAATTGAAGTAATAAAAACATTATTAACTAAAACACAGAAAAAACAAATGTGATTTTTTTCCCCTAGATGTTGGGTTGCTCTTAATAATCTCAAATAATCTCTCCTATGACAGAGCATGCTTTCTTGATGGTATAATCTTTATGTAATCAAGCCAAAATGTACAGGTATTAGACATAAGAACTAATCTAAAATAACAATCCAGACCACATGGTTTATGATCCTAATTTACAAAGTTTTGTCATAGTTCTTATAAAATTATCCACTGATAAGTCTAAGTTTTTCTTGAACACATTTTAAAACAATTTACATTAAGATTAAAACAGATCAGAGGTAATATGGTACATAATATAGGGGAGTGGGCAAGATATTACATTTTTTAATTATCAAAAGTAGATCCGAATTCTGGTTCTCCCAATTTAATGGTGACAACAGTAATTTAATAGTAAATTATCTAGCAAGTCTAGGCCTCAGTTTTACCACACACAAAATAAAAATGCTGAGGCCCAAACAGAATTGATATGAAGATTTAAACAAAGATCAAACTACTAGCACACAGTACCAATACAACAAATGTCTATGTTTCTCTCCACTACTCTTCTCCTTTCCCAAAGCAGAAGCTTGCAAAAGACAAGAATGGTAATAAAAGCAACAGCAATTATACTTTCCTGGATTTTAACAGTACTGTGATACTTAAAATTCAATGCCCATAAGATAGTTTAGATAACTCAACAACAGCAACAACAAAGGGAAGTGAATGAAAAAAGAGGTCAAAGGAACAGAATGAGAGGGTTAACCACACTAGAAAGGTATACAGGGTGTGACAGAAAAATATGGTGAATGCTTAAATGTTTCAACAATTCATTACAGTAAAAGATCCATTCCCATCATCTCCCCGCAAAACACCCCCTTCTCTTCAAACACACTTGTCCCATTCTTCTTGCCACTGTCTGAAGCAGTTCTGGAAGTCCTTTTCCATGAGTTAGTTGCATTGTCCTGACTGCCTCAATGTTTTGAATCAATTCAAAATGGTAACCTTTCATGGTCATTTTGACTTTGAGAAGGAGCCAGAAGTTGCACAGTGCCAGATCTGGTGGATAAGGTGGATGAGGACACACTGTCATGTTTTTAAGAGCCTGCCTTTCTACTGGATGATGGTGAGCAACATTTTTGATCAGAGCTCATAAAGACACAAAACAGGAGAAATGGTTCAGAAAGCAGCAAAAACAATGGGATAAGTGTATTGGAAGTAAGGGATAGCGTGGAGGAAGATCACCACAAGTTTGCAGCCAGCCTGGGCTACACATTTAAGTTTAAGGTCAGCCTGCACTACAAACAAGACCCTGTCAAAAGGAAAAAAAAAGAATATCATGCACTAAAGGGTTCAAATCAGTACTGAATATCATAATCATATATAACTACTATGGAAACCATAAATGCTTTCCTAGGTACCTACTCTGTGCTGTAATTAATGTGTACCTTCAAGGAAGACTTACATTTATTACTTCTTTAGCCTCTGTTTTGGTTTCCTTGCTGGTATCTTGGGTTTTAGTAGCAGCTTTAGAAGCAAACATTCCCATAATTCCTTTAGGGTGCTGGGAAACCTGTTTGGAGGGAGGTGGGCCATGACCATTGGTGGTCGTCGGCTCATTATTGCCTTGTGCCTCATTTGACGCCTGAAGATTTGACTGCTCAAACTTTCTGGAAGATGAGGATTCTGTAGGGACTCTCGGGACTGCAGCTGCACACTGTATGGCACTAAACCTAAAAAACAGGAATGGTTCAGTAAATGGAGGTCAGTATCAAACCTTATTTTTAAAGCCTTGCTTCTTTCATACAATACATTCTAATTCTAATATTAACACATTATGGAATTTTAAACTAGAATGAATTTTAGAAATGTTTTGTATAAAACTCTCATTTAAAGAAACAAGTATTAAGAGAGAAGTGATTTGTCCAACATTACATATAGTTTAGTAATAGAGCTAGGATTTGAAACAGAAGTCTTCTACCATACCACATTGAACACTCCTGTTTTGGGGGGAAACAAAGCAAAGCAAAGCAAACTCAAGAGTAAGAACACACCAAATAATAATTAAAGATTTAGTAATTTTACCATCCCTGGGAAACCAAATGGTTATCCCTTGTTTAAAACTTTCCTTATAGGGCCAAGTATATAACAAATATTGACTGAATCAAAACTAAAAGTTTCAAATATTGATAAGTCTGCCGGCAACTCTCCGGGCCACAGTGTGTCATGCTTTAGATCATGAAAGAAGTGAGGAACGGAGCCACTGGCTCATGTAACTTGTGGTCAGTCATTTATGGCTATTTATTAATTTCTAAAAATACCATCTAATAGTATAAGAGTGAAGAATTTGATGAAGAGTCTGCATGTACACTTATTAGAGGGAACATTCACATTTTCTTCATTGTAGATTTGCCCGTTTCGTACAAATTATGGAACACAATGCCCTACACACTGTGAATGGCTAAGTGATTCATCCTTCTCAAAGGGTTTTACTTAAAGCAAAGTTACTCAACTTTTCCTAAACATGAAAAACCTCACCCCCAATCTTTTGCTTATTGGAAGTAGGTGAGAATGCCTTGAAGGTCTTATTCATCTTTTTTAGTTCAGGTACTCAGCACAAGCTCTGGTACACAGCAAATCTGTCAGCTTGTGTCAACATGCTGACACAATGATCATTCAAGTGCCTAAAAATGAGGCTCTGGCTTCTCATCTTCCTTTGGTGTTTTACTTCAACTCTGAGTAGGAAAGAGATGAGGGAGATTTAGAAACTACATGGTGAGAGCAATTATCAGGGAGTACAGGCACAACTTCAAGAGTGATAGATTAAATAACTGGCCTATGAAAAAAATCCCCGATGAATTCTTTCAATTCAGAAATAACTTTAGACTGAGCATCCCCAAAGCTAGAGTCTGTAACTCTAAAAGGTGTCCACTGAGTCACTATGGTTCACACAGAAAATCCTACACGGCAGTGCTGCATTGGAACAGACAGAAAGCATTATTTTCACCCACTGCTCTTCCTCTCTGGTCTTCCATTCAGAAGGAAAGGGTGGTGTCTTATTTTCATTGTCAGCATCTAAAGTTGGCCCTGACACAACTGTTCTCCCTTTGGTCTGCATTCCACACCTTCAGGTCAGAACCAGGAACTGGCAATAATGACAAGACCGAGTTAGGCTGGGAGCTTGTCTGAAGACAGAAGAATCTCTGCTCAATCCTAAAATGTCAACTTTCTTCCTGTTACAGCGCTTCTTAAAACACACAAAATCATGAGTCAGATCTCAGTTGGCCCATAATTGTCAGAACCAACCACAAACTTCTTTATTGGAGATAAATTTTTCACATTTCTACCAACAAAACTTTAAGTATTTAGGTAACATTCCATTAAAGTGCTTCCTATTATCACATTTCTACTTGTTCTATTTATTTTAATGGGCCCTGAACAAATTCCATTTTGAACTTTTGAGTCACTTTTATTCTTATTTGCTTACTTGCAAATAGATAAAAACATGAACTGGTTTTCAAAAGTTTGAACTGCTAAGACAAAATTTTAATAAAGCTTTTTTTTGAAATCTAATATATTATACATAAACTTATTAGGGTATTAGAGCTTTCTTGAAATCCCTCCTTAAATGACACCAAACATGTATTATTACTCTCTAGCTATACAATTATATAACTTATTCACCAAATTTTTATATGCCTGTTATAATCAAAGTTTTGAACTAAAGGAAAAAGGAACTAATATCTATCATTAATTCACTCAATGATCATTTACTGAATGCTTGCTATGTGGTAAGGTACCATTTTGGATATACAAAATAGAGACTGTCCCTATTTGGGAGCTTAACCTATGTTTAGCAATTCTGTATCTATTTCTCAAGAACCTGTCTCCAGAAGTTACCCCACCCCCCCAATATCTTCAACTTTTTCCCCAATATGACTCTTTCCTAACAACACATCTCAGGCCACTCAATTTTCAAACTGTACATATGCTTCCTTAGTCTTAACTTCTTGCTACTGCCCTCTTTTTTCCCCCATTTTACAGTCAATTTTTCTGGAAAGACTTGTCCATCTTAGCTCTCTCACTTTTCTATGTCCCTATTTGCTCAGCTGACCAGAATTTGTTCACTGTGCTGAATGCTATTACCAAGTCCATCGCTAGATCCAATGGATCTTACTTGACATAGATCCAAATTCCTACCTTACTTGGCTTCTCAATAACATACTTTCCACCAGTCCATCCTACTTGAAACTCTTCCCTTAGTTTCTGGAAACCTAGATAAGCATGATTTTCCTTTTGTCTCTGACTCTTTGGCCCCTCTTTTGCTGCCTAGCCCTTAAAAAACAGCTATCATTAAATACCACGATGTACCAAATGCTGTTGTAAGAGTTTAACATATTTTAAGTCATTTAATCCCCCTACAGCCCTGTGAAGGTAGCACTGTTACCAGCTTCACTTTATTGATAAAGAAGTAAACAACTGAGAGGTTAAGTAACTTGCCCATGGTCACATAGCTAATAACTATGGTCTAGAGTTTTACTTTTTTTAAAAAATATTTTTTTAAATTTTATTTTAAAGAGTAAAACTAAACAGAACAAAACTGAACAAAGCAGATCAGAAGAAAACAATATAAGTGACACAGATTTCAAAGCAAGACAACAGGAGATCTACCGTGGCTACCATAACGTCTTGTTTTCTTCTAAATAGTTGTCCATATCTTCAGACACAATAAATTCATACAAAACAAAATAGTATTAAACTGATCAGAACAGAATGAAGACATTACAGGCTTCTAAAACCAGACAAATAGGAAAATCAACAACGGCTGCCATAATGTCTCTTGTTCTCTTTAAAATAGCTGTCCATACCTTCATGTATGTTGAGATTAAACATTACAAACCAGACTAACACTCTGAACAAAGAATAAACGCATTACTGTAGAGTTTTACTTTTTTATCCTTTTATTCTATATATTCTATCTACCTCTATTGCTATTGTTATTTGCCTATTTTGTTATTCCAATCTTTACCTTTACTCTGATTTCTATTCCTTCTTTTATATTTCCTTCCTTACTGTTCAGCAGTCTAAGACAGAAACATGGCATTATCCTTAATACCATAAACAGCAGCCCCACACATACCTTGTACCCAACCATTTTGGTTTATGAGCCTCAGTCTTACTATGCAACTCAAACCAGTCTTGAACTCATTAAATCGCTCAGACTGGTTTCAAATTCACAACCTTCCTGCATCAGCCTCCCAAATGCTGAGATTACAGGTGTGTGCCACCACGGTTAGCACAAATTGAGATTTCTTTTGATGATCAGGACTCTTTAACCTTCGTAAGTCTCCACTCAACACCACTGTTATTTAAGATAACTGTCATCTCTACATCTCTACCCTGGATCACTGCAATGTTTCTCCTCTCTCATGACCTCATCTTTAGATTACTCTCTTCTGATCTACCTTCACCATCTACCAAGCTATCTGACTAATGTGTAGTTCTGGTGAATTCACTCTACCTACTTAACATTTTTCAGTGGCTCCAAATTCCTTAAATAAAGTCTATATTCCTTATCCTAGTATCAAAGTATTATCAAACCCCAATTAATACTCTCTAGTCTTCTGATTTCCTAAGTTTCAGCTGGACACTTTCTGGGTTCCATATAAGCATTGTGATTTCTCTTTGCTCTGTACTTACTATCTCATTTCTTTCCTGTTTCTACTGGGCCTTCAGGCCTCTACTTAGACACCCTAACTTTAGGAAGCCTCCTCTGTTTTGTCCTTTCACTCTACCCATCAGAAGTAACAGAGAATGCAACCCCCACATCTGTCTACACTATTCCTCCCATGACAACACTGACACACTATGCTCTAACTGCTTGTCTCCCGTCAAACCATCAAACCCAGAAGCAGATACTGGACCATATTCACTCTATAGTGTATTGCATATCAGACAGATTCCTCGGATATCTATTGAATTAATTCAAATTATCTCATTTAATATGTGTTAAGATAGTAGATACTCACAATACGTTTGCGCCCTTGTTATCTCCCCCACAAACTAGACATTACTATATCTAATTTAAAAATAAAGACACCAAAGTCTAAGTAGTCCAAAGCCAAAGGGCTATTAAGTAGCAAAGCACAAATCAAGCCTATGATCATCAATTTCCAAAGTGCACATAAATAGCCCATCACCTCTCAGTGCTGTGAAAGATACAGAAGATTTACAACATCTGATCCTGGGTATGAAACCTCAAGAAAAAGTTGCCTGGAGATGGAAGGTATAGGGATATCAGATAAGGAACAGTTCTTTGAAGGATAACATCTGAACAAGCTCTTGAAGGACAGGTAGGATTTAGACTAGCAAAGACTGGATAAAGGAGTAAAGAGGGGCACAACAAATATTTCTGGTAGTGGTGACAAAATAAATATATGAGAAATAGATTTATGAGGAGCCCACTGGGATTTTCAATATGGGTTGTGGCTGCTATTTTTCACCTTATGATGTACTAATAAAACGAGGCATGTGTCTTACTGCAAGATAAATGGGGTTTTACTAGACTTGGCACTCACTCTTAAGAGGCAGCCACTGTGTAAACATCTTACAAAATCAATTCGTAAAGAAGCCCACAAGGAACATTAAGGAGCTTACTTGCTACAGTTCTGCAAGTTGCTTTTAAGGATGTCATAGTCGGTATTGAACAGAGGCCCACTGTCCTTTAGCATAGCTTTCTGGATGCTGTACACATGGATGCTGGCAGTCACAGCTAGCTTGGACTTCACTGCTACAAGTCAACAGGAAAAGCAGTCTGTTAATACACAAATTTCATAGCATGTGGGAACTTTAACAAGAAACCTTTCTACATTAAAACCATTTGCAATTTGTGGTGATCCAAAAAACTCTAAAAGGTTCAAATAGCCACATATGTAGTATAACATCAACTCTTCTGTCTGCAATGGGGACATTATGACAAGGTAGGTGGTAGTGAGTCATTTCTAAGTACAGCACCTGTGAGGGTATCGTTCATCCAGTGGACACTCAGAAAATACTAATGAATGATTGATGATGACTGTGATGACTATCCCCAGCTGCCCAGTCAGGGAAGAATCTTGCACTAACACATAAAGAGTACTAAGTAATATATACCCAAAGGACTGAAATTATGTATCCCAATTTTAGTTTACAAAAAGCAACTACATAAAAATTACTACTAACTAAGCAAGTCTACAGAAGAAAAACAAAAGAATATCAGAACAAATTTAGATTCTACAACATGAGGGAATGTGCCTAACCTATTTTATGCCCCCCAGTGTCTAGTACAGAACCTGGCAAATAACAGATAATACAGGATGCAGAAATCTTATCTTGTCTACCATTGCAGGCACATCTCCCTACCAAATTCAGAAAGAAAAAAAAAAAATCAATATCCTTACTACCTTAAACATTTCAAAACTAATTTGGTAAGAACCCCTCCACTCCACTGGAAGGAGCCTTTATATGCAAAGTACATTAGTAAAGTTTTGTCTTTACTACTGGTCCAAGGACAGGTCCAAGACCATGAAGACCCTATTACAAAACAATTTTTGAATTGGGGTTTTAAACAGTAAAATAGTAGCATTAACAGTCTTGAAACAGTTGGACTTCTTTACTTTATAAGTATTTCTTTTAGAAAAGCATTCTGTGGTTTTAAAAAAAAAAAGCTATTATGAAATACAGCATAATATAGAAAGGGTACTGTTTTTACAGTTGATGAGATGCCCCTTATGATATTCAGGATAGTTTTTTGCACGTCTGTCAAGAGTTTTAAAATCTTGTGATAAAAGTGCTCTGTAAATGTCAGCAGCTATTGGCTTTAAAATCGGGAAGTTAGGCAGATACAGTATCATATTTTAATGTTTCTGAAACCACTAATAAAAAGAATACAAAATTCTTCAGTGAAATAGCTAAAATATTGTACGCAGATGTTAGGGGCAGACTTTTTATTATACCTACATTGACGCCATAAGAGGAAAAAGGAAAAACTTGCTAAACCACTAAAATGCTTACCTTCTAATTTATCTTCTCTTACTACTGCAACCTTGTGGCACTGTAAAGGAATAACACTTCATTAGTGTTTAAAATGGTAGAATGTAAAATTTTAATTTCCTTGTCAATAATTCAATTCTGATTGGCTGTGAGATTAGGGAAACACTAGGTATTTGTAAAATACATATTTTACTTTAATAAAGTCAGATTCAGTTTTAATTTGTTTACATTAAAATGCCTCAATAAGGTTAAGGAAAATAAAGAGTAAACATATGGTGACAATCCTAACTGTCAACTTAATTGGTTTGAGACATTTAGGAAGTTACCAAGGCTAACTTCTGGGTGTGTCCAGGTAGGTCATGGGGATGTGACTTTGGGGACTATATCTGATTCTTGGCCCCTTCCTCTGGCTTGCTTGAGTGCAATGGATTTAGCAGCTCTTCTCCGCAATGCCCTTCTGCCATGATGCTTCTGCCTTTTGGACTGAAACCTCTGAAATCGTGAGCCATAACAAAGGTCTACTCCTTTACGTTGTGGGTGTTAGTGTTTTGTCCTCGGATATCAACATTACAATAAAATAAAATGAAATAAAGCATCTTAAATCAGGGTGGATAGAATTTTAAATAAGTAATTTAGTGAGAATTACCGTATAACTACACAGAAACAGATAAAAACTAGATCTGTCCCCCATTTCATATGCCAGAATAAATTCTAAATGGGCCACAGATTTAAATGTAAAACAATGAAGATATATATGCAATAGAGGGGAAAAAAAAAAAACAGGTGAAATCCTAGAATGAAAAAAACCTTTCTAACTATAATTCAAAACACAGAAGTAATTGAAATAATCTATAAAAGTTAACTTTTGGACAAAAACAAATAACTTCTAAATACAAATGATGAAGTAAAAAAATTTGCAACTTATTTCACAAAAGGTTAAAAAGCTTCCAAAAATAAAGAAAACACATTAATCAAAAAAACACTATTTAATATCTTTAGAAAAATGGTCAACAGATATAAACAGACACAATTCACAGTAAAAGGAACACAAAGAGTCCTGAAACATATATATAATACATGCTGCGCAGAAACTCATTCATCATCAAGTGAATAAAAGGAGAGGTACTTGGCCATACCAACAAAAATACATAAACATTTATCCTTTGACCTAACAATTCTACTTCTAGGAATGTAACCTTAAAACACTCTAAAACACACTAACAAAGATATATATAAAACTTACATACACACTGAGCTATTGACTGGTTTTTATCTGTAACAGCCAAAGATTATGAACACTTCAAATAACACAAAAAGGAACTACTGATTCTCCTAAAGTTTATCAGTGAGCCTATAGTAAGGACAAACAATTCTGTAACTGCTACGAAATAATGTTCAAGATCTATGATAAGCAACAAGAAAGAAAAGTGCAAAATAGGTTGTACAGTATGAAAAGTTATCTAAGAAAGAGGAGTATTATGAATATTCAGTTGCTTATATCAAAAACATAAAAGAACAACAAAAAACAATGGAAGGGAAAGGCAAAACCAATAAAGCCAACTACTGGGAACTACCTATAAAAGAAAGGAAAACTTACATATTGAAAGCAAATGAGAAAAAAAATTGAGTTTAGTTACTGAATTGGTGGGTTAATTAAAGAGAAATTGTTTTGAACGATTATAAAACACAAGATATTCTATGTTTTAGCAAGACATATCCTACAGTCAAAGAACTGAAAAGAAATCTTAAAACTGTTTTTAATAATCATATTGCTAGTAGTAAGTGTCCTCTTTTTCTAAACCTCATATATTTGGTTAAAGGCAATACATATTTATGCTAATGTTAGGAACACCAAAATTCACAATATAAGAGAGCAATACAAAAATAAAGCAACTTTTTTTTTTTTTTTTGGCAGTGCTGAGGATTGAACCCAGGGCCTCGAGTATGGTAGGAAAGTGCTCTACCACTGAGCAACATCTCCAGCCTGAGGTTTGTTTTTTTTTTCCTTCCCAAATGTAATCATAAATTTGAGTGAGACTATTATTAAGGTTTCATGTTTTCTTTTAAAAAGAATAAAACAAGCATTCCTGAAAAATGTAATGTTCTGCAAAATGCACATTACAAATTACAGCTGATAGAAAAAACAGCATTAGGAACCATTCAAAAGTTGTGCAGATTTGTAGTGAGACCGCTAAAGACGCCAATTCATAACTAAAGAAAATCTGTACAATGAGGCAGTTCAGTGCAGCTGCTTCCTTGGGACACTGAAAATGCATGTAAGCAACACGGTAAAAGTGCCAGCCTGCTAATGGGAAAACAATGCAAACTAGAGTGGAGCTCTAATTCAAAGGGTTCCTACTGGGGTGAGCACAAGTAAGTTTAGCATCCACAATCTTAGAACCTTACAAGACAGAAAGATTCAATCCTTATGTATTTCAAACATTAGGATTCAGATTAAGATTTTGCTTGCAAATGATGACTGGAATTTAAATGTCTTCTTAACTTTAGCAATACAGACCCCTGTATCAGTAAGCCATAGCATACAAGTTTGGATCTTAAATGTCCTCCACTCCTGTGGAGGAGTGGACACACATGCCTGTAATCCCAACACTCAGGAGGCTAAGGCAGGAAGATCACTGTAAATTCAAAGTCAGCCTGGAATACACAGCGAGTCCAAGACTAGCCTGAATTAATTACATAGCAAGACTCTATTCAAAAAAAAAAAAAGCCCCCTCACCAAGACCCCTGTGTTAAGGTGGGGTGCTACAGTAAGACAGTGGAAACTTTAAGAGGTAGAACTTAGTATTTTAGATCACTGGGGACCGTGGACCACTCATCTCTTTCCCTTTTCCCTTTCCAGCAAGAGATAAGAGCTTCCTTTGTCATGTTCCTACCATAATGGACCGCTTTACCATAGGCCCAAAAGCTAAGAGGCCAACCAAATATGGACTGACACCTCTGAAACCGAGAGCCAAAATAAATCTTTCCTTCTTTTCAAAGTTGATTATCAGAGATATTTTGTTACAGTAATGGAAATTAACAACATTTATAAGTTTTTTATTATAGGTTACATATCATTTTGAAAAAGTTTTCTCAGAAAAAATGCACCAAGGAAGACAACTTGAATGTATTTTAAATCTGCAACTTTAATAATTTCCTTTTTCTGACTCCCTCCTAAAAGCCATACCTTCCCTGTTTTCAGCTCCCTCAAACCTATCTGAAAATTCTATTGCCTCAACCACCACTACTAACCCATGGGACCTGGCCCAAAGACCGGGGCCTCTTCTCAGAGATCTGCTGCTGTTTTCTCTTTCCCTTTTGAATTTGCCTCAAAAAACACAGGTTTAGAACCTTGATTAATCCAAATACTGACTGGATTTGTTTTTTAGCAATAGATTCCCAGCATGTAGGATTTAAAACTGGAATACTAATTTAGTAATTTACAAGGAGAAATAAAACTGCTGGAGTGATCAGTTCCTCATATTCTCTAGCCAGCATTTTCTTTCCTTATTGGTAAACCAAACAATAATCAAGATATTTTCAAGTATAGAAGCAGATCTCATTATTATCTGAGACACGAAATTAAGCAGACCTGATTCATCTACTCTGAGATAAACCTGCCATCAGATTTTCTCCCCTGCATGGTTCTCAAATGGATACCGTCAAAGTTTGTAGTTACATGTCATGTTTTCTGCTTCTAGATTTAACTAATCTCTTATCTCTTTTTTTAGTTACCTTGATAGCTAAATTCTTAACTCTAGATCCTAGGTTCAGAAGATCTGCAAACTCTCAAAAATGTGTATCAATATATGCATTTCTCTTCAGATTCTCAAAGGTATAAGTGACCAAAAAAAATTACTGCATCGCTAATACAACAATCCAAAATGGTCTAAATTCTGAAACTTTTTAAGCATGAATATGCTTTACAAAATTCTGATCCTGGTGTGATGGCACATGCCTGTAATTCCAGCACTCTAGGAGGCTGAGACAAGGGGTCCTCAGGTTGAGTTTGGCCTAGGCAACTTCTTGAGACTTTGTCTCAAAATAAAACAAAAATTTACAAAGGCCTGGATATAGCTCAGTGCAGAAGCCCTGGATTAAATCTCCAGTACAAAAAAAAAAAAAAGAAAGAAAAAGAAAGAAAAGAGAAAAAGTGGTAAAGTCTATACTATTAAACTTAATTTCATGCACAAAATTATTACAAATATTGTATAAAATTACCTTCTGGCCATGTAAGACCTATTTGAAACTTAAATGAATTTTGTATTTAGAATTGGTTCCCAATCCTAAAATACTTTATTGTGTGTATAAACTTTTCCAAACCCCAAAAAATCCAAAAATCTCAAATCTGATGGTACATCTGTTGCAAACATTTCAGATAAGAGATACTTAAATTGTACTTTAAAGGAATATGATTCTTAAGTAAAGATTTAACTATAACTAAGGTTTTCTTTTCTTACTGAATACCTGAGATGTCACCTGAAATTTGAACAGGATGAAAATTAACAATTGTCCCCAGGATACCTTTAAGAGGAAGAAAGATTACAGGAAATAATGTAAGTAATTTCGTAGTATCCTGTTGCCCAGAAAATTGCATTTTAATGATATTATCTCTGTACCACAGCAAAAATATTACCCAAGCTTTTCTCAGTTTTCAATTTAGCGTATAATTCAAAAATATTCATGTTCTTCAAGTCGTATTTTAAAACTTCCATAATGCCAAGTATTATTTTTCTTTCCTATGCTAGGTTACAGCACTGTTCACAGTTCAAACACATCTAAGTTCATTATAAGATTCAGAAAACGTGAGCTGGGCATGGTGGTGCACACCCGTAATCCCAGCATCTGCGAGGCTAAGGCAGGAAGACTGCCTCAAGTTGAAGGCCAGCCTGGGCTACACAGTGAGTTCAAGGCCAGCCAGAACTACATAGTGAGACTCTGTCTCAAACAAAAATAAAACAAAACAAAACATAACAAAAACAAACCAAATCCTGAAAACTTACAGAATGTCCATTTTGAATGAAACTGCCAGACACCAAGTAGGTGACATGCAGTTGGGCTCCTGAATTTTCCTTCCGTTTCCTTTCAACATAATCATACAGCATCCTGTTTGAAAGAATGCAAACACAATTCATTAGCAAGAGTTTTTGCCTCATCAGCTCTTAATTTATGGCTTAAAAGTTAGATATAAAAATCTGATGGTACATCATAAACAGCAGAATTTTTACTTGCTCTATGGACAGAATACTTTCAAAAGGTTAGACATTATAGATAAGACATGGAGATTGGAATCAATTGACTTGCACACTGACATGGCAAGTAACAGAAATCTAGTAATAGGCCAAAAGGGACAGAACCTATATGTAAACAGTGGCAATAATATACAAAGGATAAAATAATCATAAGTATGTTTTGTCATTACCTACCTACATGATCCATGATAAGTTACTCTTTTCTACGCAAGAGATAAAACTAGATCAGTGGTTTTTCTAACCTGGAATTCATATGGCCCTCCACCACTCCCTAAATCAGAAGTCTTATATGTGTTTTTTGTGAGAAAGACAATTCAAGGTTTTCAACAGAGTCTAAAAGAATTCATTATTTTAAAACATTAAACACCAATGTACATGATCACAAATCTCCAGCTCTAAAATTCTAATTTTATGACTATTCAGATTTAATTGTTTTGTAACTGTAGAATGCAATGGTTTACTTATACCACCCAATATGTACCTAGAATAGTCATTAACCTGAGGAAGCCAAAAATCTAAATGCAGAAATAATGTTGCTCTTAGAAACAGCCTTAAATTCATTTTTATCTCCAGCATCCAGCAAATATCAGAAGTTGACTTCCTCAATAGTTTAATACCATCAAAAAAACATCATTTGTTTTTAACTCAAGAAACCTTTATTGAGCTTCCATGACATACCATGCTTCTCCCACACAACCAAAATCTCAAAAATTCCAAGAGAAACTCAACCCACACTTCTGCTCACTTTTTTAGCTTCTATAAAATCATGCTCACCAAGGTTCCTGCTACCTTCTACCTACCTCTGCTCTATTTCCTGCACTTCCTCCCTAGCCTGAGGGATTTCCTAGGATGTGGGATGCTGTTGGTCATCCTGGTAGCCTTGTTCATCTATTTTAGTGCTGGCAAACCTTTTAGAGACTCAGCACTAAACTGCAACCCAAACCCAGCTATTTATTGCAAAGTGCCAACTCTGCAATTAAACCTGAATACCAAGGTTTTAAAATTAGAAAGCACTCTACATTAAAATCTTTTGTCTTAAAAGAAAAACACAGCCGGGCTTGGTGGCACACTCCTGTAATCCCAGCATTCAGGAGGCTGAGGTAGGCGAATTGTTGCAAGTTTGAGACCAGCCTGGGCTACAAAGTGAGCCCAAGACCAGCTTGAACTGCATAGGAGACCCTGTCTCAAAAAGACACACACACACACACACACACACTCAACACACACACACACACACAAAAGAAAAACACAGTAACATGCAAGCCACAGTGTTCACCTCCACTTGTCTATTTTATTTCTCTTGATAGCTTATTCTATCCCTGACATCATCATCATTTGCTCAAGACAAAAATCTGGGAATCATTATTTTTCCCTTTTTCCTATCCACTAGTCTCCCAAGCTGCATCAGCTCTCCAAGTTATTTTTGACTCTATGCCCTCCGAATCTTGAGATTATTTTAATTCCATGTGTCAATTGCATCCTTTCCCCTTACCTTTATTATTTATGATGTTGCCAGTTTTAAACTAATTTACATTCTACTATGTCTTAGGGACAGAACAATAAACAAAGCAGTCAAAGTTCCTACCCTTTTAGATTACATTCTAGGAAAAAGACAATTAAAAAATGAATACAAAATATCAGATGGTAGTTAAGTCTATGGAGAAAATCAAAGACAGAATGAGTGTGAAGTTTTATAATTTTACTGAGATGATAGAGAAGGCCTCATGAGCATCCTCTGTGGGAAGTGAGGGAACCACCAAAGTAGGACTCTTGGGAAAGGGTAGTCCTAGTAGAAAGAACAGGAAACACAAAGGTACTGACAAAAGAGTGTAAACAAGATCTAAGGAACTGAAAGGATGGCAGGATAAAGAAAAATAGTAGGAAACAGAAGTCAGACAATCATGGCTGTGTAGGATCTGAAAGGACTCTCAACGGAATTCATCATTTTGGGCAAAAGTAATGTGATCTCACTTTTAGAAGGATCCTTGGTTGCGATGTGAAGAATATAATGTAAAGTAGCAAGATAATAAGCAAGGAACGTTCAGTGCCTAACCCAATTTTATTCTTCCATAGGATTTTCACAACCTGAAATCAAACCAACAAGGCGAAGTAACTTGCTGTCAAAGACAGAACCTAAAATAATGCTGGAAATATAATAACTGAAAAAACACTACTTGAATAAATGCAAGGAAATCAGTAATGTCGTGTGGCCAATGTGCTTAGTACCAAGAGTGGTAAATGTTTATACTAGCAAAGAAAAAAGGGTGCATGAAAGCTGGGAGTGTAGCTCAGTGACAGAACACTTGGCTAGCATGCACAAATTCCAAGGTGAGTTCTCTAGCACTGAAAGGGAGGAAATAGTGTATCTCTAAGATTATCAAAATACCCATCACTGTGCTTTGTGTTCATTGTACAAATATTTCCTGGCACCTCCTGGCACTGAAGCTACAATGATTGGGGGCATCCTACATTTTCCACACAAGACTGAAACAGCAGCTTCCGTTCAGATGCTTCTCCACATCTCTCCACGAAGAGGTAGAATACAGCCCCACGCCCTGAATCTGGGAGGGTTAGTGACTCACTGCTTACTTCTGAGGCTAGCCCAGAAAGAGCACGTACTATGTTTGGAGCCCTGAGCTAATGTGTGAGATCATGCTGAATACCTGGAGACAACATGTTGTAAGGAAGCCTGGGCCACATAGGCAGACATGAAGAACTCTGGGCAACAGTCCTAGTTAAAGTCCTCACTGCACACACATGCCTGTACAGATGACTGGGCTCCAAATACTGAGACTTACCAGTTAAGGCCCTAGACATCATAGAACTGACCCACCAGGCCCTGTCCAAATTCCAGACCAAAAGAATCTATAAGCACAAAACATAGTTGTTGTTAGTTACTAAATTTTGGGATTTGTCACACAACCAACAGTAACTAGAAAAGCAATGAACTTTTGCAACAAGACTCTTGCCTTTATAGAGCCTTTATGGAGCTTCTAGTGGAGAAGACATGTAAAACAAGCAAGAAAATGTCAGACAGTAAGAAGAGCTACAAAGCTGTGGGACATCTAGATACCTACTGTTTGGGCTTAGATCTAAAATGTCCCCCAAGTCTCATGTTCAGAGGTGGGACCCAGAGAGGTGGTAGGGTGATAAAGGCACTAACCTCATCAAGGTGGTTGATGGTCTCCTGATAAGTCATCACAGCTGGATGACTTATTAGGAGCTAAGGCCCAGAAGGAAGAAGTACATCACACCTTTGAAAGACATGCCCTGTCCCCAAACCCTCTCTCTTGTGGCTTTCCCTTCCTCTCTCTGCCTACTGGTTGTCATGAGGTGAGCCGCTTTCCTCCACCATGCTATTTCTATCTTGAAGAAAGCCAACTATAGACTGAAACTTCTGATGGGCCAAAATATACTTTTTCTTCTTTAAATTGGGTATGTAGGTACTCTGGTCACAGTAATGAAAAGCTAACTAATATACCCACATGTACAAGAATAAAGCTGGACACTTTCTTTAACCCATGTAGAAAAAACTCCAAATGATTCCTAGAAGACATAATCAGAATTTATATGTTAGGGCTTCATTTAAAAATCTAATCCCAGGGACTGGGGATTTAGCTCAGCGGCACAAGTGCCTACCTGGCAAACGCAAGGCCGTGAATTCCATCCCCCGTACCAAAAAAACAAAAACAAACAAACAAAAAAACCAAACATCTAATCTGAAAGTTTTAGTGTATTCTTTCCCCTCCCTGTTTTTTTGAGATGTGATCTTGCTACATAGTCTAGTTGGTACTGATCTTACAATCTTTCTGCCTTAGCCTCCCAAGTGCTGAGTTTACCCACATATACCACCACATCCAGCTTGTATATTCTTATTGTAAGGAATAAAGCATTTTTTAGGTTAACAAGCACATGATCTGTGGAAAACTTAAATATAATGATAATTAGTAATGAATTATAAAATTAAAGAACTGTCACACTCTTAAAAGAAAATAAGAATAAATCTTCATGACCTTGAATTAGTTAGGCAAAGCCTTGTTAGACACTACATTAGCAACTGCTGGACATGGTGGCACTTGTCTATGATTCCAGCACTGAGGAGGCTGAGGCAGGAGGATTGCCATGAGTTTGAGGCTAGCCTGAGCTACACAGTGAGTTTAAGGCCATCCTAGAATATACAGTGAGACCGGTCTCAAAAAACTAAACAAACACAAAAGCTGGGCATAGTGGCTCATACCTGTAATCCCAGCATTTGGGAGGCTAAGGCAGGAGGATTACTGTGAGTTCAAGACCAACCTGAGCTACAAAGTGAGCTCAAGGCCAGCCTGAACTGCATAATGAGACCCTGTCTCAAAAAACAAAAAACAAAAACCCCACAACCAACAAAAGAAAATAATGACTTTGTCAACAATAAAAGTCTGTGCTTCAAAGAACACCAACAAGAAAGCACAAGTTGCCTGACAAAGAATTCAAAAGAATGATTTCAAGGGGAAAAAAATACAAAAGAAAGTATAAACACAGTTGCATGTGGTGGCAAACACCTGTAATCCCAATACTTTAGGAGGCTGAAGGGGCCGGGGATTTAGCTCAGTGGCATATGTGCCTGCCTGGCAAGCGCGAGGTCCTGAGTTTGATCTCTGGTACCAAAAAAACTAAAACAAAACAAAAACACATAGGAGGCTGAGGCAGGAGAATCACAAGTTCAAATGCAGCCTGTGAAAATTAAGTGAGATCTGCCTCAAAATAAAAATACAAAAGAGGGGGCTGAGGATACAACTCACTACTGAGTTCAATTCCCAATACTGGGGGAAGGAGTGGAGGAAGAGGCACATGCCAGTAATCTCAACACTTGGGAGGCCAAAGCAGGAGGACTGCTGCAAGTTCAAGGCCAGCCAGAGCTATAAAGTGAGTTCAAGGCCAGCCTGAACTGCATAGTAAAATCCTGTCTCAAAAAGACAATAAATAAATAAATAAATAAATAGGTGGGGGAAGGAAGGAAAAAAAATAAAGCACAAAATCTACAGAATGAGAGAAAGTTTTTACAAATCATTTATTTGATCAGTCTTTTATCCAGAATAAAGAACTGTTAAAACTCAACAGTAAAGATAATCCAGTAAAAAAATGGACAATGTTTTGATAATTATTTCTCCAAAGACATACAAATGGGCAATAAAACATGAAAATATGCTTAATATTTTATAAAGAAATGCAAACCAAATCAAAATCATTTCACATTTACTCTAAAGACTAAAGATGTAATAAAAAGTGTTGGCAAGACTGTGGAGAAATTTGATTCCTTATACGTTGATGAGACTATTATGATGCCATCACTCTGAAAATTAGTCTGTCAGTTCCTCAAAATGTTAAACACAAGAGTTATCATATAAACCAGCAAGTCCCACCCTAGGTATTATATACAACAGAAATAAAAAAATATGTTCATACAAACACTTGTACACAAATGTTCATAGCATTATTCATAACAGAAACAATCTAAATAATCAATAGATGAATAGATAAAATTTGGTATATATCCATGTAATGGGCTGAACTGTGTCTGAAAAGATATACTGAAACACTCACCAATCCTTAAAATGTGAACTTTATGAAAGCAGAGTTATGATTTAATTAGTTATGACAAGGTCATACTCTAAGGTGGGCACCTAATCCAGTACAGAGTCCTTACAAGAAAATAGCTATCTGAAAATACAGACTCACAAGGAGAATACTACATGACAACAAAGGCAGAGGCTGGTGTTATACAGCTACAAAGCAAGAAATGCTAAAGAACATCAGCAAATTACCACAGAGTAGACAAAGATAAGGAGGAACTCATTCTCACAGGTTTTAGAGGCAGCATGCTTGTCAACTCGATGAGCAACCAAAACTCTTAAGACACCCTGTTTATATTTATGGCAGTCACAAACGTAGGAACTAATCCCCTATATAATGGGATATTATTTAGACATAAAAAGGAATTAAGTACTGAAGCATGTTACCACCTGGGTAAACCTTGATAACATTACAGTAAGTAAAAGAAAACAGACATGCAAGACTATGATATGATTTTAGTTATATGAAATGTCCAGAAAGGATGAATCTATAGACAGAAAGACTAGTGGTTATCTAGGGCTGGGGTAGGATGGATGAAGAATAGAGGTTGGGAAAATGGTGATTGTTAATGGGCAGGATTTTTTTGTGGGTTAACCAAAATATTATAAAATTGATTGTGATAATAGTTGTACAACTCTGAATATACTAACAATCATTAAATCATACCCTTTACAATGGGTAAACTATATGGTATGTAGATTTATCTTGATAAATTTATTTTTAAAAATTTATGAAAGAAACTAACAGAATCCTATAATAAGAGTTAGGAAGGGATGGTGAAATTTAAATAGAGCATTAGGGAAGGCTTATACGACATGCAAAATTTGAACTAAAACCTGAAGGATGAGGAGAAGCAGCAGTTTAGGAAAAGCAGCAGTTCAGGAAGATAAAATGCCACAAAGATTCCAGGGTGAGAAGGTATATTTGAATAACAGAAAATATGAAAAGAGCATAATAAATGAGGTGAAGAGGAGTATGGAATACTGTAAGAACTAGACAGCATGTTATTGCCATAAAAATTTTATATAACCAGGTTAGCTACAGTAAAAGTACAGGCATCTTCAGGGAACTCCAGTGCTTAATCTGCACCTTTAAACTCCAAAAGGAGTTTCTTCATTTCATGTTTAAACACCCATACCCACAGTGAACAATAACTTTCCTAGATGTCTGTTCCCAAAGTTACTGAAACTCTTGGGTTTGGGCCAGGAGTGGTCTCAAGCAATCTCAGTCAAAACCAAAGTCACCTCCATGCTAATGGCTTCAGGACTTGAAAGCTTAAACATCACAGCCAAAGATGGTCTCCTAGATTTGTCCAATGTTAACCAAAACAAAGCCAAATTAGACTCTTTTAGAGATCAGAGACTTTCTAACATTCAGTGGAAAGTTCTTCAAACTTCCTTCTTCTCAAGGAATAGATAAAAATTAGACCATTTACTTAGAACACTAAATGTGGATTTAACCCAATTTATGTTCACTCATTTGGTTCACCAAATCCTTCCCTTGTGACACAGGCAGTATTTGTACCTCTGTAGGTCAAAAAAATCTAAGGTTAATTCAAAAGCCTTTTCCCTCTTGGCTTCAAGTTTGACCACTATTTTCAGAAAGGAAAAGTGATACTGTAAAATTCATGGGCAGTGTTCTTCACCATCCTAAACAGTCTCTTTTTCAGTTTTACTTAAATAGTTCTGCTGTTTACATTGTCACACAACTTGTGTCAAACACCTATTGACCTCATTCTGGAAGTACTTTACTAATACCCAAAACACATCTGAAAATGTAGTGAAGATGTAAATTACCAGGACATATAAATCTGAGCTATAAACAGAATTCGCTAGCCCATTTAATACATTTGGAAATGAAGTGATGTTAACCAGAAGCCATGGCTGCAAATATATCCATTAAATTTATCAGCACATATTTGTATATAGAGCTACTAATCTAAAAAGACACAAAGGTAGTAAAAATAGTATTCTCTCCCATTTACCCAGAAAAAAAAAAAATCAGTTCTAATGTAGTGGTTATGTATATAGTAATTTAGAACAAAAAATTTCAATGTCATTAAAATTGGAAAGAAACTGTACTTACTGTTTGGCCTGGTTAACATGAACACCTAGTGTATAGCTCAGCCACTTGTAGGTCACCTGCAAAAAGCATTTTTTAACATGTTTTATTAAATGACTATGCATCAGTACCAAGACCCACTCATAAAGATTCCTACTCTTACATGATTATGCTTTACAAATTACAATAGATGCCACAGCATTTTAGAACCATTTTTATGTGGGTAGGTAAAAACAAGATATTTATCTTACAAATACCAAAAGTCTGCTTCATGGACTATTGGAAAAGTAACTAAAAATGCAGAATGAATATAAAGAAAAACTCATTTTCCTCACAATCCTTATTTTACTTATACCTTTTCACACTGTCTTTCAAGGAGCCACAACCGAAAACCATCCTAAAACCAGAAACTAGGTTATTTTTAAGTATGTGACTCTTAAAAGTTCAAAGCTGCAGCCATACCAATGTTAAAGGTCACACAGGTGGTGTAGGGATCAGAAAAAGAATGAAGTGGATTAATGTTTTATCAAGAATTAGATTGGGAACTATTATCATCAAGCTTTCATGCTTCCTGTTCTCTAAGTCTCTTCCAATTCTAAATGCTAAACGTTCCAACAGTCCAATACTAATAAAGGTCAGACAAAGGCAGTATAGTGTTAGTGGAAGAGACAAGTACAAGTTGAGAACTATCTATCCCTTACTAATTTTAAGTAAACAAGTTATTTGGCCCCTCTGCTACTTCTTCCAGGGATACTACCACCGAGCTGAGCGGTGGAAGAGAAGGCTCACAGTAAACACTAAATACAATATGTATCCAAAGTGTCTCGGCTTAAAGGCAGTCAATCACCAGTCTTAAAACGTTCTCTCACATTCACAGCCCCACGTGATCTTTATACCAACTCCGAGAGGTAGGCTCAGCCTCTATTTAAATTTCCAGGAAGAGGAAGCTGACTAGCTGGAGGTTAAACAACTTGTCACTTAACCTGGATAAGACACAATTTCCTCAACTGTAAACTTGGGACTTTAGACGCCTACCACCTGACAAAAGAGAGATGTAGGATGCTGGGTCGCCATACTGAGACTCTAAACTAATGCCCCTCCCACCCACGCTGAGCTCCAAGGTGCTGGGTGCTGAGTTCCTAACATGCCCAGACAAGGCACGCAGATTTAACGCACGCAAGAACTACCTCCCCAGCTAATCCTCGCTCGGCCGAGATACTACAAGTGATGCCCTGCCTCCCCTCCTCCAGTCTCACGAGGCCGCAAGCACTGGGGGTCGCGGCCACCAATGCCCTGGCCTGGCCCAGGACCCCACTCGCAAGCCCACATTCCCCAGTCCTAGCTCCTCACGATCTTGTTCTGGTCCGTAACGAACTCGTCTATATTTTCTAGATAAAGCTGGTCTGCCATGGTGCTGTAGCGATGGGTGCCGCCAGCTCTGAGCCCCTGTTTCAACCAGAGGTCCCGCCGGCGGGAAACGACTTCGCTCCCTCCCAGGTCCTAGGTTGTTTCCCACGGCAACAGAGGCGACGCACTACGGCGGCCTTTAAGGGGTCAAACTACCCACGGGAACGGCGCAGGCCTAAGTAGGTGGAGCTAGTAGGAGTAAACCGGAAATAAAGGGGTAGAAGAGCGACCGTGGATCCGTAGGTCTGTATATGATATCCAAGCTTCCACATTCTCACTTGTACCGCTTAAAGACGGGCTCAGCACCAAATATTTCACTTGTAGTAGCCACAGTTTTTCATTTGTAAGTTGATAAAATAATCCTTGGTGGCGTGATGTGTAGATCAGTTTTACCGTGCTTGCCTAGTGTGCACTAGCTAGGTCTTGGGTTCACTCCTCAGCACCAGACAAAAAAATATTGCCGTTTGATACCTTTGTCAACAAGAAGTTGAGAAGTACAAATTCTGTTTTGGGCATTAAGGGCACAACAGTGGACAATATAAAGATAATTTTAGGAGACTTGGATAAAGCACTGCCTGTTAGAATCCCTCAAAAATGATAAATTTCTCTCAGGGAGTGTTTCAGATGGAGGTAAGAACATTGGCCAAGAAGAGAAAGTTTATTATAGGGGCTGGAATGTTGGAGAAAGAGGCCAATTAGAAGAGACTTGGAAGAAACCAAATTGTGCTGTCCTATGAGGCTGTGTGAAGAGGCACGTGAACTTCATTCTTAGGAAACTTAAGGGAAAATTTTCATAGTGAAGAATTTCAACCAAGCTCTTCTAACACCACCAAAATATAAAGCAAACAAAAACCTCTTAATAATTACCCTCAGCAGAAGCCAATGTAGTTCATTACCATAACATAATGGATAAGCAAGTAGGCTCTGGAGTTAGACTGCCTCGATTTGAATCCTAGTTTTGCTACTTGTGTGAAGTTAGGTCCTCATCTATAAAATGGGAATAATAATAGGACCTGCTTCAAAGGGTTTTTTTGCAATATCTAGTCATTCAAGACAAAGGTAGCAAAAAGCCTACCGAAAGCCAGACATTGTTCTGGATTCTGGGGCACTGGGAATACAGGTGTGATCAGTAATTCAAAGCTTACACTCTAATGGATGTATTTTAAGAAAAGGATAGTGGTAAATGATGGTGCCCTTGATTGAGATATGAAAGACTGTGAGAAAGAGAAGATTGAATCAAATGATTCAATATGGTCAGAATTATAATTGAAATAATCTACATAAAGCCTTCACACTGTACTCACAATAAAATTAATAACAATTGGCAATTACATTATGTTACAGGCACATTGTAGCAGATGCTTTGAGAGTGATACTTCATTTAATCCTTATTACAACCCTGCAAGTGAATTGTGTTGGTTTAGGAGGAAATCAAAGGTAGTGAATGCCAGTAAATAAACCCAGGTCTGCATCCGGAAGATTAGTGCCTTACCTATATAATTACTGAAAAGCCTGATTTTAGGTTAAAAAAACTACCCCTTGGTGCATTTACAGTCATAAATCATAGATGAAGAACATCTTTTAGTTTGTGTGCATTCCTTAGATGATAACAGTTTTTATTTGTTGAGCGCCTACCACATTGTGGGTACCTTGTTTCCAAATGAGTAGGTACCTAAATGAGTGACTTATTTAACTCTCAAACAGCACTTTTAAATTCTATTATCCCTTCACAAAAAAAAAGGAGGTCCAAATTTGGCATAAACTTTATATTGTTAATGAGAAGTAGGAATAGGAAACAAAACCATGTAGGTTCCAGGACAAGGTTTGTTTAAACAAGTAGTTAAATAATATTTTAGAATTACCCTCTTTATAATATACATCAGCATTTAATAAGTTCTCAATAAGTGTTTATTATTGACAAGTTCAATTACACTAAAGGCAGTGAGATTTAAGTGGAAAATAAAGAGACCTGAAATATATTCACTATTATTTATCATTCATGGAGGCACAGGTGCAATGTCAGACCTTTTGCTTAAATATTCCCAATTTAATCTTTGAAACATCAAGTAAATACTATTATCTACTATATAGCTTTAGATATCATCTCTATTTTAAAATAAAGAAATTGGATCACAGGCAAGTTGAATAATTTGCCACAGACCATGTAGGTAGTAAGTAGTGATGTTTTTCCAGCCCCAGTGTACCACAAAAATCCATGTTCTGAGCTGAGGATTTAACTTAGTGGCCCAGCACCTGCCTGACAAGCATGAGGTCATGAGTTGGATTCCCAGTGACCCCCCCCAAAAAAACTCACGTGTGTCAACATCATGCTTATCTTTAGGTGAAAAAGTTTGTCTGACTTTTGTTACCTTCCTTGTATTGTTTTTTCTTATTCATGCTTGAATTTCTGCAATCTGTATTACTTTACAATCAGAAAAAGAATCATACACATTTTGAAAAATAGAGAACTTAACAATGTAAAATTAAAGTATAAAATTAATTCCTGTCTGAAACATAAAAAGCAAATCCAAAACTAAATAGAACTACCATTCCAACTTTATACCTTAAATGGCTTTTTTTTTTTTCTGAGACAGGGTTTTGCTATGCAGTTCAGGCTGGCCTTGAACTCAATTCATAGCCCAGGCTTGAATTACCAACTCAATTCATAGCCCAAACTTGCAGCAATCCTACTGTCTCAGCTTTCGCAAATGCTGGGATTACAAGCATGTACCACAATGCCCATTCTTAAATGCCTCTTTAAAAACAAACAAAAATCTCATTCCTTATTAATTAAGGATGAGATTTAACATAAGTGCCTTATGGTGAGAACATAGCAGTTTTCCGGAAAACAAAAGAAGCAATCAACGTAAGTATTTGCTAAACCAGTGGAGGCCAGACAAAACTTGGGGATGTTGGTGTCAGGTGATACCAAGAGTAGGAGCCATGGAACAAGATCCTTTAGCCTCCACATCTCAAAAAAACTGACGTTTGGCATGAGAAATACCACTCTAACCTTCCTCTTTGCCTTCTTCATCTCCACATAATGATTGGCAGCAGTAAATCTAATGGACTCCTTGACACAAAGCTAGCAGACCATTCTTTCAATGCATCGTTAAAGGCCTCCTGTATACTAGGCCCATGTGACTAAAAAGAACACATGGTCTTCTTAGAGAGTTAATGGTCTCATTTTTCAGACTAGGTTAGTCATCTCCTTTGTATTCCTGTGGCACCAGTGATTCTGTCATAGTGAATGCAGAGAAAACAGGGTTTCCTAACTTTAGACTTGAGTATCTAGGGCTAGACATCATGTCTTTTTGCTGTAGGCAAGATATATGAGAAATGAACTTGGAGTGCTGTCTTTGTCACGGCTTTTTAACAACACAGAATGAGCATGTGTTTCTTCTTTGTTAAAAAGTTGTTTTACCAGTACACATGTATCTTGTATAGACTGTTTTGTGGAATGCATGGCTGTCAAGGCCAGGGCACATCAACCTCCTGACAGCTGGGGAGGCAGGAGCCCAAGAGACAGTACGATAAGCCTCCAGGTGCTTGTTCTAAAACACCTTATCAGTTCTACAGAAATCAAAGTAAAATCCCTGAGTTACCACATCTAAGTGGGCAAGCCAAAAGGACACTCAGATACTAGCTCCTTTGTGTCACACCTATATGCCCAGCCTGTGTATTTCTCAGATCAATCACCAGAAGTTCACATTCCTACTTTTGCCACCTCAGATACATAGAAAAAAAGTAGGAGGGCCCCATCTCCATCTTTGTATTCTTTGTGTATTTTTTTTTCTTTCTTCCTTTATTTACAGGTTTGGAGGGTGCTTTGGAGTAGTAGCAGTAAAAGTGAAGGTAATTGGAAACTGCTTATAAGATGTGTTACATTAAGCATATCATTTGTAAAATCTTAAAATGTGAAGTAGTTGATGTTCTGGGCTAGAAAGAAGCACATGATAGTCCTCTCAAAGACCATTGCTTTTTGGTCCCAAGATGCCAGCTTCCTATGGAAATGCCAAGGAGGCTTCCCTTGAATATCCAGTAAAGAAGGCCAAAGGCTTTGCACTGCCTTTTTGGTGAGGGTTGATCCCTTTGCTTCCTTGTCTCACTTGATGACATCACTGCTTCTTTCCACATGACTATTCTGTTCTCTTCTGTAGCTTACCCACAGTTTCTTCTTCCTCCACCTCCATCACCAACTTCACATTTTTTTAAACCACTCTATGTTTTATTTTTTTAAATGGCCAAATCTCACTTAATCAGCTTGTTTCAATTTAAGGAAAAAAAAATCTCTGGCCGGGGATACAGCTCAGTGGCAAAGTACCTGCCTAGTAAGCACCAGGTTGTGAGTTTGATTCCTACTACCAAAAAAAAAAAAAAAAAAACCCTCAGATTATCAAGATCTTTTTCAAGAGCCTGAGTAGCCAAAAGAGAAGTTTCTCTTGGAAAAGTATTTATTCATACGATAGAATACAACAGATATATGGTACTGGCTAGGGACAGGTAAGTCAACTGTTATGATTGGGGGTACCCAGTGGGCTGGGACATCCAATGGGCTGGGTCATCCAATCGGCTGTAGGATATATGTGTACTAAGATGCAAGTTCATAGGTCATAACTAGAAGATACTCAGGGATAGAGCTGAAAGGAGAATCCCAGCAAACACCAGGAGTTAAAGAGATTGCAAAGGAGGAATTGTATAAAGAGGGAACTGACAAGGAAGAGAGAACCCTGGGAATACTCAATGAGGAAAAAAGGAAGTGAATTTGAAGGAATTATCACCATGTCAAATGCCTCCCCCAAAAGGCAGGTAGGGATTGAAAGTAATGCACTGGACTTGACAATTAAGAGGCCCTGATGGCATTATCTAGAGGAGTGAGAGGTATAATAGCCAGTTTGGTGATGAAGAAATGAGGAAGAGCAAGAAGAGGTGAAGGCAGGGTACAGACAACTCTGGCCAGTTAACCATATGGACAGGGAGAGGTGGATAGTATCAAGGATGGCCATGATGTTCATAATGTATCTGCCTAAGCAATAAAGAGAGGAGAAAAGGGGGGGTGTTTGTCTCAGAAACAGGCATGGCTGGCATCCTGGGCCACTTCCAACTAGAGGAACTGAAGGCTTGTACCTGCAGGAAGATGGTATGCAGTAGAACCTCAGTTCCCATGGAATGAGACTTCTTTTTTTTTTTTTTTTTTTGTCTTTTTAAGACAGGGTCACACTCTGCAGTTCAGGCTGACCTTGGGCACACTTTGTATCCAGGCTGGTCTCGAACTTGCAACAATCTGCCTGCCTCAGCCTCCCAAGTGCTGGGATTACAGGAGTGTGCCACCATGCTGGGATAGGAATGAGACTTCTTCAAAGGTCTTTTCATCTTTGAATTCCCAGCACCCTGACTTGGCCACCACTGGCTTAGGGCAGGACCTTAGCAAATATTTGTTGACTGATAACTGAATGGATGGATGGATGAAACTGAATTAAATATTGTTCTGCTCTATAATCCCTTTTGTTTGTGGAAGGTGTTGTCTACCTTTCATTCTGTTGAATTGTTATATAATCTGTTACAGTGTGACATTATTGATAAGCTAACTGGGGAAAGCCAACTCCCTTCAAAGGCTCAGTGATCAGAAATGAGGGAGAGGGTGACCTTTTTGGAACAAAAGTTAGGACCAAGCCCGGGGCCTAACTTGGCTCAAGAACTGAAAGGCACACTGCTCTCGGAGGCCCCAGAAAAAGGCTTTGAACACTCCAGCACATACTACCTTCATACACAGAGCTTTAACAAGCACTCCTTATATTGTGAGTTAATTGAAGGATCTTATCTTTCAATATTTTCTTCCAAGATTCTACAGTGATATACAAACTCACATGATAGACATCCCAAACTAATTCTGCTCATTTCCTCTTCCTCTTTCCTTAGGGGATGTCTCCATCATGTCTCCAACTTCCTTGTACCTACCCTATTTCAGTCCCTTTATCATCAGCCTTTTTTGTTTGTTTAAATTGTGTTTCTGCTTAAGAAAGAAATTCATGCTCATCCCCATCTACTCTAGTTTCCTCTCTGTTCCAATCTACTTTGTCCTGCCCCAGTTTATCTCTAATACCAGTTCCAGAAGGATATTTCTAAAACAAAGATCTATAGACAATCAAAGGGTGATGAGTCCTCAAACAACAAAATCCATCTTGCCTTGTCTCCTTTAAATCAGTCAGAGGGAGACTTTTGATCCCTGGGTAGGCAGGTTATTGCTCCCATTCAGCCTAAAACAGCCATAAGACAGGCCTCTGGCCCGTTGGCATCCCTTAAGAATAAATGTGGGGGAGAGGTTGCTAAAGTAGGATAGAGAATTAAAGATAGGTAGAAAACAGAGAAAAATCGTAATTTTAAAGTTATACTTACAGCTTGGCGTGGTAGCGCATGCCTGTAATCCCAGCACTCAGGAGGCTGACGCAAGAGGATCATTGCGAGTTTGACGTCAACCTGGGTTACAAAGTAATCTCAAGGCCAGCCTGAACTGCAGAGTGAGACCCTGTCTCAAAAAGACACCCCCCAAAAATTATGCTTGTAAGAAAACTACAACTTTGAGACACAGTCAGCATTATCCATGGTTTTCCATAGTAGTATTCCCTCAATTGTTTATGTGTCTTTTCTTCTAGGTCCATCACACCCAAAACCCCTTAAAGATACTAGAAATCCATAAATTAGTTAATAAAATAAGGAGCAGGAAGCTGATCTTAAAATAAAAAAAAAACTGATTGAGAAAGTTCAAAGAATGTTTCTAGACCAAACATTTAGATCACCCATCTGAAAAAAAAAAAGAAAAATAAACAAATGAACAATAAATAGCCTGGCCTCATGCCACAGACTTGTAAAAAGGGCCATTATCTTTCTGTGAGTGGGCTATCCTTTTATAGTAAATCAAGCCCAAACTTTCTACGATTTACAAATTCTATAAATTTCCACTGCCAGAAACATAAATGTACCCAGCTCCAGACTACCATGCACCTTTTTCTTGAGGGTCTTCACTCTATTTCTTTGAGTGTATACTTTCTAAATTCTGCCTACCAAATTTCTTTATGCCTCTCTCTCTCTCTTTCTCTTTCACACACACAGACACACAGAAAAAGAGAGAGAGACACAGAGAAAGACAGAGAGACAGAGACAGAAAGACAGAGACAGACAGATACAGAGATCTGGTAGTGTTAATCCTTGTTTAAAATCCTCTGTGGTAGCCAAGCGTGGTGGCACACTCCTGTAATCCTAGCACTCGGGAGGCTGAGGTAGGAGGATCGTTGTGAGTTCGAGACCAGCCTGGGCTACAAAGTGAGCCCAAGGCCAGCCTGAACCACATAGTGAGACCCTGCCTCAAAAAGGCAAAAAAAAAAAAAATCCTCTGTGGTTTCTCTGGATTTCAGATGCAGTCCAATTTCTTAGCAGAGGAGAAAAGAGTATTCAGGCACTTTAGGATCAGGTTCTCGATTCTCTGCTTTCTTCTTTGGCAATATCAGACTGCTGTGATGTGAACATCATCTAACAGTGTGTGTTTTCACAGCAACATGCTTTTATTTCCTGCTTTCCTACAATTTAAACCCTGCCCTTCACTCTACTTTATCCTTTGTGTCTGAAAACTACCAAGTCTCCTTCATGGTCTCCCACTCACAGCCTCCTGGGGATTATGCACCTAGCCCAGAAGGTACAGCTGCCCCTCCTTTCACACAGCCTCATTGTGAGAAATTCATGGCCTCATGAGAAATTCAGTGACATCAGGCATTTAGGGACCTGGGTAATGCATTAAGGGTATTAAGGGTGTAGAGAGGGCAACTACAGAGTTCACCAGAGTCCCCATCTAAAATTCCTCACCCAAGTTCTCCCCTGCTCTAAAGTTTCCTTTGGCTGGCATCCCAGCTTTGTGTATCTTTATCTGCTCCTCTCCACCTGTTAGGAGTGTGTGTGTGTGTGTGTGTGTGTGTGTGTGTGTGTGTAGCGTCCTTGTTTCATGCTACCTCAATCCACCGTCTCTCTGCCCCAGTACCAGGTGGCCACTGGCTTGGTTATAGCCCCATGGGGTTATTCTCCTAATCTCTTTTCAGGATATTTTTGCGACATTTGTTTTAAAAATTTGAAGCAATTTCCATACCATACATCTCTCACTCCCTGAGTTTTCAAGTAGTGCCTCAGGGCCAAGCATGACAATGTCTGATTCATCTCTGGTCCACCTGGGACCTGGCACAGAAGGAGTAGTAAAGCCATGCTCAGCACCATTGTCATGGCTGGGCCATAAGTGAGCCACCAGTGGCTAAACCGAGTTGGAGGATGTGGGATGACAGGTCAGTGAGGTATGGCCTTTATTCTGCAAAGGTTTGTTTTTTACCTGCCACTACCACCTCTCATTGTTCTCAAAGCTAATTCACACCCAGAAACATATCCTCAGCCTCCATTCATAAGGTCTGCCTCTTAGAACCCCATTAAATTAGGAGCTATCCAGCTGCTGGGCACTTTCACAAGGTCTTTCCTCTAGGAAGTTGACTTTAAGCCATTGTATTACAAAAATACATCATGAAATTCTTAAATGATTATATTACAGCAATATATGCATACCAAATCATATAGCAGCACAATTCATAACAGCTAAATCCTGGACCATCTGTATATTCAACAATGAATGGCTGGGTAAAGAAAATGTGGTATCTACATACAACAGAATACTACTTAGCTATAAAGAATGACATATTTGAGACATTTGTAGGAAAAATAAGGTTGAGTGAAACAAACCAGACATATAAGCTTAAATATGGTATCTTTCATTTGAGTGAAGTAAACAAAGTAGTTAATAAAGGATAGATAGAAAGAAACAAGGGGCTAGATCTCTGAGAGGTGAGGAGGAGGTGAAGGGGACATGAGAGGAATAAAGATGTGCCCTGTACAGGAAGCTAATAATCCCAATTAATGTAAACTTTATGTGCCATAACATGAGGTAAGACAAATAATATCAACAAGTATGAAAAAGGAGATGAGGAACTGGAGAAGGAGGGATGAGGGGGAGAAAGGAGATAGATTAAGAGAAAACAGAAACAAGCTGAAATGTGTATGAATAGCCATTTCCTAAGATGGTTGTAAAATGTATGAATTTCAAACATGTACTAATAATGTTTTAAAATTATTAAATATTCACCTATTTTAACTGTGCAGCTGAATGAGTTTCAATAAACTTATATAGTTGTACAACCATCATCAAAATCCAATTTTAGAATATTCTATTCTCCCCACAAATTCCTTTGTGATCTTATTTCCTGCTTATGCAGTCAATTCTTGTTCTCCCTGACCCCCAGCAACAACTGATTAGTTTTCTATCACTATAATTTCATCTTTTCTAGAAATTTTATACAAGTGGAAGCAGACATGCTGTTTTCTGTGTGTGGTTTCTGTTATGGGTTGAACTGTGTTACCTCTCTACCAGATTCATATGCTGAAGTCCTCATCTCCTGTCCTCAAAATGTAACTGCATTTAGAGATAGTCTTTAAAAGGGGTTCTTAAGTTAAAATGAAGTCATTAAAATGGAACTTAGTCTAGTATAACCTGAGACCTTGTAGGAACAAGAGATTAGGACATTTTCACTCACAGAGGGAAGCCCATGTAAAGACAGAAGGTGGCCATCTAAGCCAAGAAGAGAGGCCTCAGAAGAAATCAACTCTACCAGTACTTGATCTTGAACTTCTAGCCTTCAGAATTAGGAAACTAAATTCTACTGGCTTTTTGTTTGTTTGGTTGGTTGGTTTTTGTTTTTTTGTGAGACAGGTTCTCGCTATGCAGTTCAGACTGGACTTGAACTCACTTTCTAGTCCAGACTGACCTCAAATTCACAGCAATCCTCCTTCCTTAGGCCACTTCCATCTGCCCTCCACTCACTCACTCCCTAGTGCTGGGATTATAGGCATGCACCACCACACCCAGTCTAAATTCCTATTGTTTAAAACAATCTATGGTACTTTGTTTATGACAACAAATTAACATAACTTCTCTCTTGTTAGCACAAAACTAGCTTAGCTACAAAAGCATCTTACTAGTTTTTATTGAATAGTATTCCATTACAAATGTAGCATATTTCATTTATTTATTCACCAGATAATGGACATTTGGATTGTTTCCAATTTGGGTGCTAATACTACCACTACAAAATTTGCAGTCAAGTTTTTGTGTAAACATCTTCTCATTTTTCTTGAGTGGATTCCAATGTTTTTAAAATAAAGCTTAAACTTCTTGCCTCTTTAACCCTAAGTCTCAGTGCTCAGTGCTTCTTGCCTCCAGGTACTTTTTGCTCCAGCAAGACAGGACTGCTGCTAAATCCTCTTGAATTCTGTGATTTTTGTCACCTGCAAATCTCTACATCCACTGAGCCCCCTTCCAGTAGCACCCTCACCAGCTTCCTTGATAAGTACCTTCTCTGCATTCCCAGCTAGTTTAGGTCTCCTCTTTGTCCCCATAACCCTTCAAGCTTCTCTCTGTCATGCTAGATTACAATGCCATTTTTAAAAACTAAGCTAGTTCCTTATGGAAAGAGATGATGTGTTATTTATTTTGTATTCCCAGTGTCCAAGACCTATGAAATAAATGATACTCAATAAATGTTTTTGTAAAGGGGGGAATATATGGCTGGGAGGAGTGGTTCATACCTGTAATCCCAGCTATTTGGGGGACTGACACAGGAGAATTGAAAACTCAAGGCCAGGCTTGGCATGTCAATGCGATTCTGTCTCAAAACAGTGGAAACCAGTATGGATGTTCCCTAAAAACTAAAAATAGATCTTCCATATGACCCAGCTAGACCACTTCTTGGTATTTACCTGAAGGGATTAAAGTCAATATGCTATAGAGATATCTGCATACACATATTTATCCAGGAGCAATTCACAAAAGCCAAGGTTTGGAATAAGCCTAGATGCCCATCAATGGATAAATGGGTAAGGAGAATGTATATGTGGACAATAGAGTATTTTAAAAGAATTTTATTACTACATGTTTCCAGTGCATAATGTTTACATTTGTTCTGTGTAGTTTATATCTATATAACACAACTTAATTCCTTCTTTCATCCCTTTCCCCTCCCCTCTCTCCTCCCTCCCTGCATCTCTTGATCCCCTTTCCCTTCTAGAAATATCTCCCCACTCTTATTATCACTCTTTTATTTTGTTCTTTATTTATAATTTGGATTTCTCATAGAAGACTATCCCATGCAATATTTAAGTCTGTGTGTCTCATTTATTTCACTTAATATTATGGTCTCAAGGTGTACAAATGATTCAAGTTTATCTTCCTTTATGGTAGAGTAGTGCTCCATTTCATGTAAATACCACATTTTCTTTATCCATTCCTCTGTTGATAGACATGTAGGCTGCGTCCAAGATTTAGTTATGAATTGTGCTGCTATAAACGTGGATATGCATCTATTCCTGTAACATGATGTCTTTAACTCTTTTGGAAAGATATCTAGAAGACAAATAGCTGGGTCAATTGGAGTGTCTTTAGTTTTTTGAAGAATCTCCATACTAATTTCCATAGTGGTTGTACCAGTTTACATGCCCACCAGCAATATAGAAGGGTTCCTTTCCCCCTTACCTTACCAGCATTTGTTATTATTGGTTTCTTGGTGATGGCTATTCTTTCTAGGGGTAAAATGGTATCTCAATATTATTTTAATTTGCATTTCTCTAATGGCCAGTGATATTGAACATTTCTTTCTGTGTTTATTGCCTATTTGTACTTCTGTTTTTGAGAAGTGTCTAATTATTTTGGTTGCCCATTTTTTATTGAGTCTTTTGTTTGGGGATGTCTAAGTTTTTAGAGTTCTTTATATATTCTAGATATCAGTCCTCTGTCCAAGGAATAACTGACAAAATTTTTTGCCCATTCTGCAAGTTGTGTCTTCACTCTGTTGATTGTTTCTTTTGTAGTTTTTATACTTGGTATGATCCCATTTGTTGATTCTTGTTACTATTTCCTGTGCAACAAGGGTTCTGTTCATAAAATTCTTTTCTATGCCTATGACTTAAAGAATTTTACCTATTTTATCTTCCAACAGGTTAGGTGTTTCTGTTTTAACATTTAGATCTTTGATCTATTTTGATTTAAATTCACTACATGGGTCTAGATTCAATCTTCTGCATGTGGATAGCCAGTTTTCCCAACAACATTTATTAAAGAAGCTATCTTTCTTCCAGCATATGTTTTTGGCCTCTTTAGTTTAGTTGAATGTGCTTGAAGTTGTTTCTGCATCATTAATCTGTTCATTGATCCTCATGTCTGTTTTTGTGCTAGTATCATGCTGTTTTTAAACACGGAAGTTTTATAATATAACTTCAGATGTGGGACTGTGATGCCTCCCACTTTGCTTTTGTTATCCAAGATTGCTTTTGCTATTCTGGGTCTCTTCTGGTTCCATACAAATTTTAGGATTGTTTTCTCCAATTCTTAAAAAATGCTGTGTACTCTATTGTACACAATAGCATATTACTCAGACATAACAAAGAATAAAATAATGTCATTTGTAGGACAATGGGTGGACTAGAGATCATCATGTTAAGCAAAGTAAGACAGACTCAGAAATTATGGCTTGTTTTCCTTCATATGTAGAATTAAAAAAAAAGATGACATGAAAGTAGAAGGGAGACTATTATTAGACAAGAGAAAGGGAACAATGGGGGAAAGAAGAGTAAGGGAAGAAAGCGATATGATAAAAATAGGTTATATTCATGTGTGAAATGCCACAGTAAAGCCACAGTATTTTGTAAAATAATATGTACTCATAAAAATATATGTTTAAAGGACTGGGGATGTAGTTTCATCACTCAGCACTTGCCTAACGTGTGAGACTGTGAATGCAACCTCTAGTACTGCAAAAGGGCAGGGAAAATGAATGAATTAATCGATGATTCAGTCATACATACAATGTATTCAAAATCCTCTTAACTCTTACTTAAGCTGGGTAAACAAGATTTACTCAGAAAAAAACGGTTAGAAAAACAAGGCAAAGAAGAATCAGTTTTCCAAGGAACTCTGCGCAGAGACCTCTTTTCTAATTCTGGTTTTATGACTTTGGGGAAGCCACCTAATCTCCCTGGACTTCAGTTTGCTTATCTGTAAAATGGAGATAATAATCAGGAATTCTGAGTTTGAGGTGCTTTTGGAATACAGTGCTAATAATTAAACAACACTTCTGATCTGGATGGTGTTTCACAGAAGTTTACAAAGTCTATTCACATCCTTTATTTCATTTGATACACTGAGATAAACAACTTACAGAACACCAGCTCTGAAAGACTGTTAGAATGGTCACTAATGATTCCTCTCCTCTACCTACACCTTTCAAAAATGCTCTTCCACAGATTGTGTTTTAGTTTATGATTAGCTATAACTAGATATTAAGTCTCCCCACCCCCAAGATTAAACCTAGAACTTCTCTCTCACTGAGCTATATCCCCAACCATTTAAGACTAATTTTTTAAAAATTTTGATACAAGGATTCACTAAGTTACCCAAACAGAGCTCAAACTTATGTTCCTTTTATACACAATGATGTCCAGCTCTGCCTTCTCTTGTTACACTTGTAATCCAGGAACTACCATGTAATTGATCCTAATCTATCCTGCTAGAGGACAAGGAGGAGAATCAAGGTGTCCTAACTATTTAGCCATCCCCCAGCTCGCAGGCGGATTGCAGATCCACTGGGAGTCCAGCATAGATTACTGAGCTGGCCAAGACAGAATCTGGTACTCTATAAAGATACCACACAGTGGAATTTTGAACTCTGTAAAATGATTGTTCTTTTAAGCCACTGTACTTTGGCGTAAGTCATTTTATAGCAAAAGCTAACTGAGACAGAGATTCAGAGCAATAAAGCCTTGGAGCTAGGCAGTCTGGGTTGCAATGATAGCCCTGCTACTTTCTAACTCTGAGGCAAGCTACTCAATCTCTCTGAGCTTCAGAATCCTCACTTGAAAAATGGGGGTAATGGCAGTGCCTATTTCCTGGAGTTGCAAGGATTGAGTAAGATAACGGATGTCAGGCATTAGCCCCTATGCAGCTTGGTTCTGAGTAAAGGGAGTTATTGTTACCACCACCCTAGTGTCTAGATTAGTAAACGAAAGATGAAAAACTAACCTCTGAGGTGTTTAGTAACTTTCCCCAAGGTCTCAGAACCATATAATGACTGCACATGGGACTCAGACTTCTTGATGGGTACCTATTGTATGATTCCTGATAGACTAGTGAGGGTGCCTGACAGTCTCCACTTGGTAACAAATCACTTTATGTCCTGATTTCAGGAAGAAGCCCAAATAGGCTGGAGGGTTTTTTTCTTTATAACTTTTGTTTTACTTTTTTTTTCTTTTCCTTAGGCAGAATTAATGAATTTAAGAAAGTAAGTAGTACAAAATACAACTCATTGGTCATCAATGTCATTCTTCTCACCCCTGTGTTTTCTCAGTCTGATTTTACTGTCTTATATGCTTTTTTTTTTTTTTTTTTTTTTTTTTTTTTTTTTTTTTTTTTTTTTTTTTTTTTTTTTTTTTTTTTTTTTTTTTTTTTTTTTTTTTTTTCTGAGACAGGGTCTTGCTCTACAGTCCAGACTGGCTTTGAACTCACTATGTAGCCTAGACTGACATCAAACTTGTGGCAATCCTGCCTGAGTGCTGTCACTACAGGTGTGCACCACAACACCTGGCAGTATTGTTTTCCAAATCTACTATTTTCTCTCAATTTTCCTTTTTTCTTTTAAAGAAAACGATTTATTATTGAACAATTAAAATTAGTCATCTATTTTTTTCTGCACAATCTGTTAGTTTTTAACATCAAATAAAATATTAATTTTTCATCATTTGCTTCTGTTCATCTGTTTTATTGACAAATTCTTCATTTTTCTAAAACATTGCATGCCACATATGAGGCAATGAAGGGTTTAAAACACCACAGCCAATGCACCTGAGCATTCATCTGCAGCTACCTACATGCTTGTTATATGCAATTGTGGTCGTAGCAATTTTCTTCAGGCATCTTCTATGACAAGATTTTGAAAAACATTTGTTCAACAACCTTTGTATATCTTCAAAACACAGAGACTTTGTTGTATCTCAAAGAGCCCAGCAAGGGACTTGCAGCCTCTGCTGCCACTCTCTCCACATTCTCTGTTTTCTTACCCATTTTCCTGCAGCTCTGCAACTACCTCTGACTTCTTTTTGTGTCTCCCACCACAATACATTCTCCTGTTCTCTCACCTTTCTCCAGCCATATCTTCACCTTATGCTCCTACACACTTCCAACTTCCTAGAAGCTGGTTCCACTCATAGGTTTACATAGGTGCTGGCCAGATGGTTCCTGAATGTCGAGGCACAAGACCTTTATGTGTTTCACACATCCCAACCCTGAAGTGAGGGTATTAGAGTAAATGGCCCACAATAAAGCCTTCCAGAAATGATCCTTTCTGACCCTCATAAAGGACAGGCAGGTGTGTACCATTAATGAGCAGCAGATGGCAGAGTCACTTCTCCTTTGTCATCTACCCTGAGGGGCTGCTAGTGCTCTTCCTGGCACGAAGAATAAAAATGAAGATAGGACTGGTTTTGTTGTTTTGTTTTTCGCTTTTCCTCCCTAGTACTGGGAATTGAACTCAGGCCTTTTGCTCTGAGCTATGTCTCCAGCCCTTTTTTATTTTGAGATGGGATCTTGCTAACTCACTTAGTTGCCCAGACCAGGCTTAACTTGCCATAACCCTGCCTCACTCAGCCTTCTGTGTAGCTTGGATTACAGGCATGTACCATCATACCTAGATATTTCAGGCTTTTTCAAAAAGCAAACCTGTGGCTGAGGCTGGGGCTCAGTGTTAGAGAAATTGCCTAGCATGTGCAATGCCTGGGTTCAATCCCCAGTGATGTATATAACAAGAAAACAGACAAACAACTTAAATATCTGGCTGCCATCCTCTGTCAAGTTGTGCACTTTGTCACATGCCAAAGTCCTTATCATTCCCTATGTTCTCCCCAACACTTAGCCCAAGTTCCTTTACTACTAATCTAGGAGTTTATATTATTTTTCTTAAATCTTTTTTGTTGTAAGTGAAATATTTCTTCAACAAAAAAGTTAGACCTAGATGGAGACCACTAATTTCCATTCCTTTGTGAAAAAGAAGAGAGCATAGTGTATCTTTGATTCAAGAACAACACAACAATAAGAACCATGAAACTATAGAAAATATGGGACTCTCACTTGTGTATGAGGCTAGCAGAGCTGGAGACACAACCAGAGGCTGAACTGGAATCTGACAAGATGGTCTGGATGCCCCCCAGCATTATCAAGGAAACCTGGCATTTCCTGGCAGAGTAGTGCTTGGGATTAAAGCAGAACCGGATGACAGCAATACCATTATTTTCACGTGGTCGTTGCTGGTCTCCAAGATTCCCATTTTGAAGGAGGGACTTTTAAACTTGAACTATTTCTGCAAGAAGAATATCCAATAGCAGCACCAAAAGTATGTTTCATGACCAAAATTTATCATCCTAATGTAGTCAAGTTGGGAAGAATATGTTTAGGTATTTTGAAAGATAAATGGTTGCCAGCACTGCAGATATTTCTATTGATCCAGGCTCTGGTCAGTGCTCCTAATCCAGATGACCCTTGGCAAATGATGTAGCAGAACATGGAAGACCAATGAAGCCCAAGCCATAGAAACAACTAGAATATGGGCTTGGCTATATGTCATGAATAATATTTAAGTCGATCATCAAGCTTGTGTCACTTCTTCTGTTCTGCAAAGACTTCTTCCTTTTTTGTTTGCATTTAATTGGCACAGTCTTAGAAACATTATAGAATAAAAGCCCAGACATTTTCAGTCAGTTGGTGACTAAATGCAAATTAGCAAATCTGTGTGTTGTCCTGATTCACTGCTGTAAATCATGAGCAGAAGCTAGAAGTTTCATCTGGATTGTTGTGAAACTTTTAAAAGCAGTGACCCTCCACATTTATTCATTTCCCCCATCATGGTTTAAGTATAAAGCACTGTGAATGAATGTGTTTGTCAGGGTTAACTGCAAGGGATGAGTATTCTTTATTTATTTATTTATTTATTTAGAGCAGAAAGGTAGCTTCAAACTTTTATGGGCTCCCCCTATGACTTTTATGGTGATATAATTGCATTGGTTAAAAAGCAGTTAGCCAGTTTTTAAAGATATGGTCTCTTGCCAAATCTAATTTTATTTAGATGTGATAGATGGGCAACCTGATTGTCTGGAGCAAAATAATAGCTAATAACATTGTGATTTTGCGGTGAAGTGTAGATTCCCATTTTCAAAAAAAGTTTATGACTATTTTGTATGGCTTGTCTGGAAACTTCTGTAAATCCTATATTTTAGTAAAATATTTTTTGTTACTCAAAAAAAAAAAAAGATGTAAGCTGAAAAAAACAACAAAAGGTAGAAAAAGTCCCAAAACTTCAACAAAACTTGCTCCACAAAATACAAACAAATGTTTCTGCTATACATTGTAATCGAGAAGGAATAAGTTAGGAGCTAAAGATGGCGGATCAGTAGGCAGCAAAATACAGAGCTTCCCTGAGAGAAACACTCAGATGCAGGAATAAAACATTCTGGAGAGAACCAGACAGAGGGAGATGGATCCTCTCAATCCAGGAAGAAACTAAGGGAAAAAGAGCTGGTCAAATGAGTGGTCACGGGGCTACCATTAGCACTCTCACTGGAGCTACCCAAACTTGTGGTCAGCTCCAGCAGCGCACATGGTTGTGCTGAATTTGGGTATCAGTGAGGCCAATGGAGAAAGAAGCCATTGTGGAGACCTGCACTAACCCGTAGTGAGTGCTCAGAATAAGACCCTCCCACGGGAAAGGGATAACCAACTGGACGACGTGTTGGAATCAGGCAGGACAGGCATGAGCAAGGAATGGCAGTGACTTCAATTGGTTGCTTCCTACCCAGAGCAGATTGGTGGGATCTGCTTGGCCTTGGTCATGCCCCTGGCTGGAAGCCAATAAGTTATCCCAAACCGATTCCTAATGCACAGCACGCACTAATGAGGTGAAGGCTCCTGCTGGTTGACTGGTTTGTAGGGGAGGGACCAGCATGTGCTGCTCCTACTTGTACCTCAACGACCAACAGCAAACTGAAGAGGGCAATAACTCTAGCCAGAGTGCTTCAGAAGAACTATAACCAACAAGGAAAGGGGCTGGTACCTCCACTATACACCTGTATAGAAGAAACCTAAACCATGACAAGAGAAAGAAATAAGAAAAAGACCCAGCCCCCAACCCTGCAAATATTGATCAAGGAGAGGTACATACAAAAGAGATTGAGGGCAGCAAACATACAATATCAGACACAGTATCAGCAGACATAAAGAGATATCTTCATGACATAATTGACAAGCTCAAAACTGAAATATTAATTCAAGTAAAGCAAGATACAAGAAGATTAATAAAAGAAATGCTAAGCACCTCTCAAGAAGACACAGATGGAAGAATGGAGGAACACACACAAAAAAGAAGAGAAATGTTTGATGAACAATATAAAGAAAACCTAGAATTCATGTAATAGATTCAAAGAGATAACCAGGAAATTAAAAACTCCATCAAAAGCTGGAGAAACTGCCTGACAGAAACTAGAGATAGATTAATAAAACTTGAAGATAGGTTTGCAATGTCTGATTGCAAAAGGAAAGATCTCTTAAAAATAATAAGGAAACAGGCAGTAACAATACAAAGGCTAGAAGACAACAAGAGGATCTATAACTTAAGAATAAAACATGTGAGTGAAGAAGCAGGGGTAAATACAAAGGAAATACAAAGGCTATTCACAAAAATAATTAAGGAAAACTTCCCAAGCATTGGAAAAGGAAATGATATTCAGATGTATGAGGCATACAGAACTCCAGCCACCTACAACCAAAACAGAGCTACACCCAGACATATAATAATGAAGATCCCAGAAATTCATCACAAGAACAGAATATTAAAAGCCAGCAGAGAAAAGAAACAGATCACCTATAAAGGAAAACCCATCAAAATCACAGCAGACTTCTCAATACAAACCATCAAATCAAGAAGAGCTTGGAGCTAAGTATTCCAAGCCCTGAAAAAAAATAACCTTCAACCCAGATTGTTGTACCCTGCAAAGCTGTCTCTCATGATTGATGGAGAAACAAGATGCTTCCATGACAAAGAGGAACTGGGGGTATTCGTGACCACCAATCCAGCCCTACAAAAAATACAGAAGGATATTCTAGAGAGAGAAAGAAAAAAAAACACCAGGGTTTCAGGAATAGTGGCAGAGAGGCCTCAATGAATGGGCCAGACAGTGGAATGAAAGGGAAAAGTAGACAACCAATGGCAGAAAAATAGCATAACAGAAATGAGGCAGAGAAGGATGGCTATAATCTCTAACATAGATGGCCTTGATACACTAACAAAAAGAAACACAGGCAGAGTAGAGCAGGAGGTAGGGCCCATCGAGATGCTCTGTATAGGAAATATAATTAACCTGAAGGAGGGTTTATGGACTGAAAATCAAATATGAGAAAGCAATGCTTTATGTGACAGGGAACCAGAGAGAAATAAGGGCAATTCGACCAGCACCTGCAGATAGGTTGGAAAGACGTGATACTTTTGTGCAGTAGAGAACTACTCAGCTATAACGAAGGAAAACCTTGAGGCTTTTGTAGGTAAAGGAACACAACTTGAGATCAAGTCCAGGAGTGAGAAGGTTCAGAACCACTTAGGTAAATAGCAGGTTGCCCCCACACACACACCAATCTAAAAACTGAGGGAGTTGGTGGGACCCAAAATGCACAGTGCACCCTATGGGAGTGAAAGGGGAGGAATTGTCTAAAAAAGGAAGGTAGAGGATAGTGTTAATAGTGTATCAGGATTTCAAATCCACATTACTCTCCTCACTCTGTTTAGTTTGATTATATTCTGTTCCAGTTTGTGTACTTGTACTAGAATTGAGGGCACAGACAGTTATCCCAAAAATAGCAGGATATAGTACCATAATCATCCTTAATTTCCTATTAACTTAATCTGAAGCCCTGTATAACTTACACTGTCTTATTATGACTGATCTCATTTGAATCTGGTTTGTTAGATTGCTGTTTTGTATTGACTGATTTTATTCAAATCTGTTATGATTGATAATATCAAGTCTGAGAGTATAGGCAACTATACTGAAGATAGCAAGATTCACTAGGATACCCACTCTGGTTTGATTATTAACTGCTTTTGAAGTCTTATAATGTCTCCAATGTTTTGTTTTTATTAATATTATTATGTACTGATATATCCAATTATACTATGCCTGATGATATAGACAATTCTATTGAAGATAATAAGAGACATCATAGTAACCATTATAGATCACATTGTATTGCAGTTTTATATGACTTTTTCATTTCATGTTTTTCTAGTAATTTGTTTTGTTTTGCCTTGCTTTGTTTTGTTTTTCCCTCTAATACAGAAAGGATAGATACACATGTAGAGACTCATCATGTGTAGAACTTATAAACAATTTATGAGAACTGATTATATAATGCATGATGAAATGAACAACTACTTTGAAGAAGAGACACTACAGGACTTAGTACTGATTCCATAGTGTCATGATATGAAATCCAGCAATACTATTATTCTTTGTTCAGAGTGATTTTAGTCTGTTTTGTTTTGTTTAATTTCAACATACATGAAGGAATGGACAACTATTTTGAAGAGAATGAGAGACACTTTAACAGCCATTGTTGACTTCCCTATTGTCTGATCTTGAAGACCTAAAACACCTTCATCATCCTGTTCAGATCAGTTTTATACTATGTTGTTGTGTATGAATTCACTGTATGTGAAGATGTGGACAACTATTCAGAAGAAAACAAGAGACAATATGTTAGATAGTGAAGATCTCTGGTTATCTTGCTTTGAAATCTATGTCTCTTACATTGCTTTCTTATGTTCTGTTTTGTTCTGTTTTTTGTGTGTTTAATTTTATCCTCTTTAAAATAAAAAGGAAGGAATAAGTTATAAGTGAGAAAAATATAACTGATATGAGTATGGTAGCACTTGCCTGTAATCCTAGCACACGAGAGGCTAAGGCAGGAGGATTGTGAGTTCAAGGCCAGCCTGGACTACATTTTGATATTCCTGTCTAAAAACCAAACCAACAGACAACCCAGAAGTCAACTCTGTCTTATTTGAATACAAAATATATTTATGAATATGAGTTTTCTGCAGCTCATGGAGTGAGTCTCCAGGAAACGTGGAGACTTAGACTCAAAAACTGGGCAGGAAATGAAAACATATGTTCACACAGAAACTTGTAGATACATGTTCATGGTAGTATTATTCATAACAGACAAAATGTAGAAATGATCCAAATGTCTGTCTATAGAAGAATGGATAAACAAAATGTGGTACACAATGAAGTGTTATAGAACTGTAGAAGAATGAAGTAGTGATACATGTTATATAGCACAGATAAACTTTGCAAACCTGCTGAATGAAATAAATCACTCCCAATGGCTACATTACATATGTTCCAATTCATATGAAAGACCAGAGGAGGCAAATCTGCAGGCAGAAAATAGATTAATACTTTTTCAGGGCTGAAGAAGGATGGAAGAAGGTGTCAAGAATGCTAACTGAAAGGGTATAGATGGGGCTTTTTTGAGGTCTAAAATTGACTCTGGTGACAGTTTCTGCAAAAATTAAAGCCACTGAATTGTATGCTTTAAAGAAGAAAATTATATGACATATGAATTATATCTTGTAAAAAATTTAAGTGGCAGAAACAAAAGGCATTACAACAGGTACAGTGTTAGCCCAAATTATGTAGAACCAATTCAGTAAGGACACCAGGGCCACTTCTATGTTACCTAGCACACTGTACTCAGAGGCCATTATTTGCTCTGCTGCTATTGCAGTTTCTAATGTCACTCCCCCACCACTGCCAAAGTGAACTCCACCCCTTTTATTTTTTTATTATTTTGTAGTGCCAAGAATTGAATCCACAGCCTCACACATACTAGACGGACACTCTACCACTAGGCCACCCCCTCAAGCCTCTCTTCTTCTTTTACTGTAAAATATTTCTTTTCTCTCTCTCTTTTCTTTTCTTGTTCTTTCTTTCTTTCTTTCTTTCTTTCTTTCTTTCTTTCTTTCTTTCTTTCTTTTTTTTGACAGAGTCTCACTAAGTTACGCAGGTGAGACTCAAACTTGCATTCCTCTTGCCTCAGCCTTCTTTGGTGCTGAAATTACAGGCATGTACTACTATGCCTGGTTCAACATATATTTCTTAGTCAAACTTCTAATGAAGTTGAGAATGTATTTGACTGATTTAACCTAGATCATACATACATGATCTATCTGTAAGATACTGAGAAAGCAAATATATGACCTTTTCCAATTCTATAATGGAAGACAAAATCTATCTCTTTCCAAGACTCACATGAAGGAAAATTCTCAAATATAAGAAAAGTTTTAGGTTTTAGGCACCAACCAAAACAAGCAAACCAAGCACACACACACACACACACACACCATTAAAAATCAGATAGATAGATATTAAAATGTGAATTTTTCAGATTAACTTGTCTTTCAAAATATCTACAAACTCTTGCAAGGCCCACGAAAAGGCCCAGTGGAACTAGAAACAAAATATAGACTGTCCTCAAGGAGTTCACAGTCAAGCAGGGAGGGGCAATTGAGGGTTGTGGGTCCCTCGCTAAAAGTAAAAAGACACTGACCAATTCTTGGTGGAGGACAGGGTTAGAAATTCTTTACAGAGATTACTTTAAAAAAGAGTCTTAAAAGGAGGGTTGATGCCTTGCTAAACAAGAGGAAGGAAATAAGGGTGTGGACCAGCAAAGTGTTTTGGAAAAAACAGTGGAGAACACGTAAGTTTGGGGTATAACACAAACCACAGCAAGAAAAAGTCAGGAGAGGTCATCGCAGGGGCTGAATCAAGAAGAGTTTGGAACTCAGACTAAATAGTTGGGACTTTCCTCTTCTTCCTTTTCCTTCCTTTCTTCCTTCCTTCCCTCCTGCCTTGCTTGTTTCTTTCCTTCCTTCTTCCTACCTTTTCTTCTCCCTTCCTCTTCTTCCTTTCTTCCTTCATTTTTTTTTGGGGGGCTTTTAATTAATTTTAGCCTTTAAGTTTTTAAAGGTCTAACCAACCACATGAGAGTGGTAGGGGTATTTTCCACTGTTTCTCATGTAAATTCAAATTTTGTGTTTTATGGACTAAAACAAGCTTTTCCTTTTTTTTTTTTTTTTGAGATAGGGTTTCAGTATGTAGTTCATGCTCATCTTGAACTCATTATGCAGGCCACGTTGGCCTTGATCTTGCAGTGAACCTCCTGCCTCAGCCTCCCAAGTGCTGAGTTTACAGGTACGCGCCACCACACCCGGCTCTCAAACTTTTCCCTTTTTGAAAGTTATCTCCAAGTTGCAAAATGTCTCTTCATGTTTTCCTCCTATATTCCCGTATTCAGTTTTGGCTGCCCCAGTAAGACAAAAAGCATGAGAACACTTTTCATTCATTATCTGTAATGGCACCTTACCCTCTTTTCAAAGAACTATCAAAGGGTATTTTGTTTCCCAAACACAGTTTTGATGCCTCATAGAAGATCGACTGGAAGAGAGAGTGAGTAGATAGGTTGTTTAATGGACTGTTTCAAAGTCCAGATGTTAGATTAAAAAGGTGATGGCAGTAGTGATGGAAAGGGACAGAAATGAATATAACAGATAATGAGGCATAGGAAGATTTTAGGGGACCTTCCCTAGTTATATTTGAGAGCAGGATAACATGGCATCAACCCATCTGTCTCATGCGTCCACTGACTTACCTATGTTCCCACTATTAACTGACAGAAATAGTTCCCTCTTGAGAGCATTGCTACCTAGAGAAACAGGCAAGTATCTAAGCAGACAGTTACAGAGAATGTGATGGTTGTAAGAAATTGCTGGTGGGAGCATCATGATTTAGAATTCAAGAAATACTTCACAGTGATGAAATTTGAGACCTGAGATTCAGAGAAATTGGTCAAAAGAGAGTATTGCAAAAGAGGGAATTGCAAATAGAGAAAAGAGCATGTTGTAAGGACATCAAAACTTGCGTTATAGATCTCCAACTAGTGAAGCAGAGTAGCTGACAGGCCCCAGATGCTACCTGTTTTGTGCTGAGTTGTACCTCCCATGGTCTGCTCCCTGCACAGCAAAGAATGCAGCAGGGGTATAACAGTAGGTACACACCTGACTGTCTCAGTCACTTTCTCATTGCTGAGACACAATACTTGACACATGCAACTTAAACTGAAAGAGTTTTGTCCTAGAATAAATTACAGGACATTATAGTGGTGGAAGGCCAAATCGGGGATGTTTACCCTGAGGTCACTTCCTCCTTCCCCTGTTACAACTTCCTTTTTCCTTTCCCAGTGTGCGTGAAGAAAATTCCAATCAGCTCTTCGCACGTCATCAATGCCCACCCTAAGCACCACCCCCTGCTCAAAGATTATATATGTCCCATACTCCATATTCCAGTAGAAGGAGACAGCCCCGCTGCCATGGGTTGTGTACTCCTTTCCACATCCTCACCTCAGTAAACCTGTTTGTTTTGTACTTCTCTATTGTGCCAGAATAATCTAACCTAAACAAAAACTCTATTTTGGCTCATTTTTCATCCATATTTGGCAGGCTTCAAGGCAGGACAGCATGATGGAGGGGTATGGTGGACAGGAAGAAGAGAGAGCAAGGGAGGAGCCTGAGAGGGAGATAAACTCCTCTAGGGCCTGCCCCCAGTGACATACCTCTTCTGACCAGACCTCTCCTCCCAATAGCTAGTCAGCTGTAAAGCCCCATAATCCAATTATCTTCCAAAAGCATTGCTTTTGGAAGGCTCTTGGGGATCATCTAGATATACAGTAAACCGTAATACTGAGAGAAACAAGACTCTTCTAACAGACAAGTTTGGCTTCATAACCATCCCACCTCTCTCATACTGCATGGCAGTCCAAGATACTTCCACCTAACCTTCCTTTCCTGTTTGATTTTCATACAGTCAGACTTACATGAATGACTTTCAACCAAATTATCCCATTTCCCCCCCTCCCACATACGATTCTACTAAAAAACTCCTTACACACGTAATCCCGTTTTGGCTCTACTTCTTGGAAGACTTGGCCTAAGACACCCATGTTAGTATAAACTCTAAAGATTTTTTACTTCATCCTGGACAAAGTCACAATCCATGAACAGGTCTATGAAAGTGTACAGACACAAAGTAAAGTTTTCGGAAGTAGATGGATGTCATAAAGATGTGGAGAAAATGGAGAAGAGATAGGGTAGCAAACTGCTGTAAATGTTTTGGGCTGATGAACTTTGGGACCTTTTTTTTTCATGTTTGAAGAGTTTCTCATTTTATGAGACAGAAAGAGCCAGCTTCCCTTTACAGGAAGGGAAAATGCCAGATTCATTTTTCCAGCATCCCCTACAACTGAAGCAAGCCATATGCCGTCACAGAGCCTGCCTTCCATAGACTCAGAACTGAAAGCTGTTGAGGCAAAGCAGCTGGACATATAGAGTCAGCATGAGCCTTGGTTGGCAGCAGAGACAGCAGTTGCGGTGGCAGAGTCCAGGTTCTGGCATTGTCTTCTTTTTATTTTTAAAAAATACTTTCTCTTTGTTGCTGTTGTTTTCTCTTTTGGCATTGTCTTCTCAATGGTGCATGTGGTGGCTGCCCTCGCTGAAGCAGTAACTGTCATGTGTTCACTGGGCCAGTTTTACATGGTGAATTTGGAGCTGATCCTGCAGTGAAAGTTCCAAATCTAGTTCTTTGACCTTCCAGGAGATTCTGTGAGCTATCTAATATCCTTTCAACTGTCCATTTTCTGCTTAAATCAACAAGAATCTATTTCTGTTCCTTGCAGTAAGGAAATTTGCCTGATAATGATGACAAGGACTGACAGCTGCAGCAACCTATGTGGATGAGGATAGAAAGGGTAGTAAGACAGAGAATGTGATATGATGTGAAAGGTCATAAGCTCTGGAGTCAAGAGACTTATAGCCAGATCTTAGGCCCTGTTATTGTCACGGTTTACAAGGGAAAGGATTTAATACAGAGCACATAATTTATAAGATTATTTTATGATATTCACCCGAAGAGTCAAATACTAAAGAGTGCAGGAGATTCATCTACACACTAGAGACTCAAAAAATCTAGCTGAGGACCTGAATCCCATAGCAATGTCCTGCATAAGTCCAGTTGAAGACCTAGAGTCTATGGCAATGTCCTCCATGAGTCCAGCTGGAGGCCTAGAGCCCACAACAATGTCTCATTCAAATCCGTATCAAGAATCTGCACTGGGAAGGCTCAAAGACAAGTGGTGGAAGCTGGAAATCTGTGCCAGCATGATGAAGGATCTGTTTCAGCAGGCAAGGAATCTTCACTGGAGCCAGGAAGCAACACTGAAGCTAAGGACCAGAGCTCCTTCAAAGAGAACCACAGCCATTCTCAGTGACAGTGAAGTCCCAAGCTCCTCCTATGATGAGAACAGCCAAGTTCATATCAGGAAGCCAGCATGACAAGGTCTTACTAAGTCACTAAGTTGTCTATAATGGGCTCACATTCGTAGACCTCTTGCCTCAGCCTTTCAGAGTGCTAGGATTATAGGTGTGTGCCACCACACCTAGGTAACAACAATTATTTTTAAAGAAATTACTATGTACCATGATAAATATTTTATCAGCATTATCCTCCTAATGGCCTCAGCTGAATGCTATCTATGTTTTGTCCCCTCCAAAACTCATGTGGAAATATGATTCCCAATGCAAATGCAATGAGAGGTGGTGGGAACTTTCAGAGATGATTAGGTTATTAAGAAGAATTAATGTGACTCTTTATGTCTAGATTAGTTATAAAGAGAGCAGGTTATTGTGTAAGCAAGTTTGGCTTCCACAGTTTCTTGTTTTCTCTTTTGCATATGTTAAATTTCCCTTCCTCTTTTCCATCATGATATGATACAACCTGAGACCCCTACCAGAGGCTAAGCAGATGCCAATCAAATAAACTCCTTTCTTTATAAACTATCTAGTCACAGGCATTCTGTTACAACAATTAAGAGCAGACTGAGACTATGGCCAGCATTCCTTTCTTGCCTGGTTATAGTCCTGAAAGTTTTACAGACTGGGAATCCCCTTAGATGTGAGCAAAGGTTTGAATGTCATTCTTATTTTACATATAAGAAAACCAAGGAAGAAGATAAGATAGCCGATGAGTGAGCAACAGAATACAAAGCCTCCCAGGAGAAACAACTCATATGCCAGAATAAAACACCCTGGAGAGACCCAGACAGAGGGAAATGGATCCTCTTTGACACAGGAAGAAATTAAAATGTAAAAAAGCTCATCAAATACTTTGGGACTACAACTGAAACAGCTAAAAAATTATGGGACACAGCATTTTCCCAGTGACCTGCCAAGTTTGCACCAGCTTGAATCCACGTGGGCAGGCAGAGCTGCCCAAACTCATTCCCGCCACCACTCACAGGAAGCACAGCAGCGCTGAAGTCGAAGGTTGGTGAGCCCAATGGAGAGCGGAGCCGGAGAAGGGACCTTCATTAATCCACGGTCAGTGCTGGGAATGAGACCACCCCCACGGGAAGGGCGTGACCAAATGGGTGACATGTTGGAATTGGGCAAGAAGAGCCTAACTGGGAACAACAGTGACTTCAGTTGGTTGCTCCCTCCCCAGAGCAGATTCGTGGGATTTGCTTGGACTGGGCCACACCCCTGGCTGGGACCCAATAAGCCATCCCAAATCAATTCCCTGTGCCTACCACACACTAACCGGGTGAAGGCACCTGAAGTTTGGCTGGCCCGGTGGAGAGGGGCAGGCATACGCAGCTGCTGCTTTCACCTCAGTGACAAGAGCAGGCAGGAGAGGGTGTAGGTCCCTCACCAGCATGCTTCAGAGGAAACGTGGCCAACAGGGAAGGAGGCTGGGACCTGCACTGTAACCTGTGTGGAGGAAGCCAGGACCATGACAGGAGAGAGAGGCAGGAGGAGGCCCCCAGCCCAGAACCCTGAGAGCACTGATCCAGGAGAAGGAAAAACAAGTGAGACAGGGCGGCAAACACACAACATCAGACATGGCTTCAATGGACATTAAGAGATATCTTTGGGACCTTGTAGACGAGCTCAAAACTGAAATATTAAATCAGGTAAAGCAGGATATGAGTAGAGTAATAAAAGAAATGCTCTCAGGAAGCATCTCTCAGGATGATACAGATGGAAGAAGGGAGGAATACAAAAGAAGGAGAGAAACATTCAATCAAGAATGTAAAGAAAATATAGAATACATGAAGCAGATTCAAAGAGACTACCAGGAAATTAAAAACTCCATTGAAAGCTGGCAAAACTCCTTAAAAGAAACTAAGGATAGACTATCAAAACTTGAACATAAGTTTGCAATGTGTGATCATGAAAGCAAAGATCTCTTAAAAATAACAAGGAAACAGACAGTAACAATACAAAGGCTAGAAGATGACAAGAGAATCTACAATTTAAGAATAAGAAATGTGAACGAAGAAGGAGGAATACATACAGTCAAATTACAAAGGCTATTCATGGAAATAATTAAGGAAAACTTCCCAAGCATGGGAAAATGACATTCGGTTGTGTGAGACATACAGAACTCCAGCCACCTACAACCAAAATAGATCTACACCCAGACATATAATAATCAAGATGCCAGAAATTCAATATAAAAACAGAATATTAAAAGCCATCAGAGAAAAGAAACAGATTACCTACAAAGGTAAGCCCATCAGAATCACGGCTGACTTCTCAATGCAGACCATCAGATCAAGAAGAGCTTGGAGTGAAGTCTTCCAAGCCATGAAAGAAAATAACCTCTAGCCCAGATTGATGTACCCTGCAAAACTGTCACTAGAAGTTGATGGAGAAACAAGATTCTTCCATGACAAAGAAGAACTGGGGGAGTTTGTGACCACCAATCCAACCCTACAGACAATACTGAAGGACATTCTAGAGAGAGAGAAAAAAATACCAGGATTTTAGGAACAGTGGCAGAAAGTCCTCAATGAGTGGGGCAA
>PVLA01002953.1:201786-237558 GCA_004027455.1 Hydrochoerus hydrochaeris | reverse complement strand
ATAACAGTCATTTATTATATTTCTAACCATGTTTTTATTAGGAAATAATTTCCCAAACAATAATCCATTAGAGCAAGATATCTTACTTGCTTTTCCTGCCACAGCATTCTATTGCTATTTTGTTCTATATTTTAATAATTCATCATTTTCCCCACCCTTTTATACAAACATTTATGTAATGGTCTTTTTGTTTTTCATTCCAAAATAACTCTCAGTGGCATTTCCAATGAGTTTTTGTAACCTTTTAATAAGGTCGAGTAGACTCTTGGGACTTAATTCTTTTTGTTTTTTACATCTTAAACTCTTACCTTAAATTAATTTTAGTCTAAATTTTAATTAACTGGGATAATTATTTATCCCATGTCTAATCCTAAAATCATAGTGCACTAACCTTCTTTCCTCTGTAAGATGATCCAACTCAGGCATTTCATTAGAGCAACACAGAGCAGGCAAATGCAGTGCCTGGATCCCACTCCTTCCCTGCCCCGTTCCCTGCCCCCATCGCCACACAATGGCTGTCACACGTCACAGTGTCACACGTCACGCTGTCACACATCACGCTACAGGGCCAGGTTCCACTGGGGCAGCAACCGGCATTTTCTTGAGCTGGACATTAGCACTGGGAACCGCCAGGTACAAACCAGTCCTGGTCACAGGCCCAGGCTGGGTCCCCAAATGCCCGCTCTATGGCAGAGGACATGCCCAGTAATGCACATAGAGAGGGCCCAGTCTGAGAGTCGGTGTACATCTTTGTAGGTCACCGTGAAAATGACCGCTGAAGCTGGGCGTGGTGGCGCACACCTGTCATCCCAGCACTCAGGAGGCCGAGGCAGGAGGATCGCAAGTTAGGGCCCCACCTGGGCAATTGAACAACTCAACCAGACCCTTTCTCGAAATTAAAATAAAACAAAAAGGGCTGGGGACGTAGCACAGTGCAAAGACCCTGGGCTCAAACCCTAATACCAAACACCCACAAAACCCCCCAAGCCCCCCACCCCTCAGGGCCACCGCCCAGGGGCTGGGTTTTGGCAAGTGAATCTGGCCAGGGAAAATCCAGCCTGCAGCCCTCCTGCACCCCCACGCCTCTCTCGTCTCCCCCAGCTGAGCCTCCGTCCCCTCCCCAGCCGGGCACCAACGTCCTCCTGTCTCTGTGGCTCTGACGATACTGGGCCCCCTGGGAGTGGACCCCACTGTGTGTGTCCCTGGGTCTGGAAGCCCAGCCAGGGCTGCTTCCCTCCTTTTCCTGGCTGCGTTGTACTCCAGCGTGGGGCCCAACCCCATTCCAGCACCCTCCAGCTGTGGGTGGACACGGCTTCGTTTCCACCTCTGACCTCAGAGCTGGCTCCCTGCTGCCACCTAGTGGCTTCCTGCTCAAATGGCTCCCGAGGTGGGACTGGCGTCTTCCTGGCCAGAGGTCAGCCATCTGCAGGCCTCTGGCCAAATGCTTCTCCTGGTTTGGGGTCCTGGGGATTGAACCCATAGACCTCACAGTGAGCTATATACCTAGCCCTTTTTATTGTTGGAGGGGCTCACTAAGCTGTCCAGGCTGAGCTCCTGCAAATCTTCCTGCCTCAGCCTCCCAGAATGCTGGGATGACAGGCTTGTGGCACTAGGCCCAGCTCTGGTGCCTGTTTGTATACAGTTTTACTGGCACCCAGCCAGGAGCTGAAGCTGGGTCCCGGGGGATCTGCAAAAGCAGGAAGAAATTGAGAGCCAGGGCAGAAAGGGGTACAGAAGGGCATCTTGGAAATCCAACATTAGGGACCGCACCACATCCCCTGGAACCTGAGCTACGCAGGGAGCTGGGGCACCCCCAGGTGTACATGCACCAATGCCTGACCAATCTCTAACCAGTCTCTGCTCCCCAGTGAGTCTTTGGACTCCCAGAATTGGGGTGTCGGGGTGTGGCAGGGACAAACCTAAGATGTAAGAAGTGCTTGTGCGGTGAAATGATTAATTATTAGGCAGCCCTTTTGGGCCTCTGAGGCTGATGGGTTTTGCTTGTGGTGAGGGAAAGAACCGGGGCCTCTGAGGCGAATCTGCACGATGCTGGCCCCATCTGCTTTTTCCGGTTTTCCTTGTGAATCACAAACCACGGGATTTAACTCTGTCTGCACTGGGGGAAAAGAAAGCAAAGGCCAGTTCAAGATGCTCATAAATGATGGTTTGTTGGGGGTGGGGTTTTGGGGGTGAGGGGAGTTGGGCTGTTTTGTTTTGGTTTTGGTTTTGAGACAGAGTCTCACACTGGAGCCCAGACTAACCTTGAACTCTCAGCCAGCAATCCTCCTCCTCAGCCTCCTGAGTGATAAGAAGCATGCAACCCCTCACCTGGCCTAAATAATGGTATTTAAATGGACCCACTCTCCCATTCTAGGGGAGAAGAGGACCCTGGGGCATCATTAAAACCCAATGAAGTTAACCAGGCGTGGTAGTGCACACCTGTCATCCCAGCACTCGGGAGGCTGAGGCAGGAGGATCATGGCGAGTTTGAGACCAGCCAGGATTATAAGTGAGCTCAAGACCAGCCTGAACTGCATAGCAAGACCTAGAGAATCCAGCCAAGGACCTGGACCCCACAGCAGTGTCCTGCATGAGTCCAGCTGAAGGCCTAGAGCCTACGACAATGACCCCCGCAAGTCCATTTCATGGATCTGCGCTGGGAAGACCCCGAGGTCAGTGGTGGAAGCTGGAAAGTCTGCGCCAGGGGGTGGAGGAGCTGTGCCAGCCGGGTGACGCTCTGCACTGGAGCCAGGCAGTGACGCTCCACGTAAGGACCAGGGCTCCCCTGAAAAGCGCCACAGCCACCCTCAGCGACCATAAGGTCCCGAGCTCTTATGACAGTGGAACAGCCGAGTTCACACCTGGACAGAAGCTCTGTTGGTGACCCTGGCATGGGCCCTGGCCAAGCTCCCCAAGATTAACTATTACAGTTTTTCCTTAAATTGCTTTTAGGCCTGTCTGTTCCATTACATTGCACTGGTAAAGTAGTGAGAGGGTTAATCTGATCCAGCAGCATCCGGCATGCCTTGGACACCATGAAATCTTGGTCAAGTGTTGGCTGGATTGTTCTGTTCTCTTGCTGCACCCACCCCTAAAGTTGAAGGCCAAAACCACAGTTAGCAAGGGGCAGGGAAGCAAGAAAAAAACGTAACACAGAAATCAAAAGAAGTAGGCGTGAGCAGGCCTGTGAATTTGAGTCGCGCATGGACCAGTCAGCATCTGGAAGGACCAGAGCAGGGTCTTTAGAAGCTGAGTCCTGGAGGAGCTGTCCAAGTCACTGTTTGAGCTCCTGAGGAGTTGTCCAGCTAGATTCTCCAGTGCAGCTAAGGCTAGATTTCTGAAACTTGCCGAGGTAGTTATCATGCCCCAGGGTTACATGTGTGTGTGTGTGTGTGTGTGTGTGTGTGTAAATGTTGACAGGAATAGCTGACCTGTTAGCTGCTTCCAAGCTGGTTCTGCAGGGCTATGGTTTATTTCTGTGTAATCAATCTATGTAACTTTGAATGGGGGAGAGTCCACTCTTGTCCACGGTGACCACAGCATATCTCACCTGTGGGATTCCACCCCTCACTGCGCTATTTCTATCATAAACAGGGGATGCTCAGCATCAGTCAGGGTCTGGTGGGCCCACCTTGGTGGGCAGCTACATGGCAGGACTGAGAGGTCCACAGTTATTCAGCAGGTCCAGGCTCCTGGACAGTTAGGTCTCGGCCTAAGGGAAGCTTATCAGCTTCCTTGATCAAAAGGACAGTGGCTATTAGAATACAAAGGCAAAACAGGGAGGCCACCCTTAGCGACTGGACCCAAGCATTCACACAGGTGGGCCACTGGACACTCCCAGGGGCCGACGATCTGAGTAAGCATCACTGTTTTTGTGAACTCGAGGGTCCAGATTCTACAGAAGCCAGCAGCTCCAAGAAATTTGTGGAGTTGCCTTCTTGGAACCAGGTTCTGCCAGATATAATAGCAAAGCCAGCCAAAGGCAGAAGAAGGCATTCTTTAGGTCCAGGCCGTTGTACCCACAGGCTGTGGGTGGCAGGAGGCAGCGGTGACGTATCTGGAAGGCAATCACAGGAGCAGTGGCAGCTCAGAGATCTTGCACTGGCTTTAGAGGCAGGAGAGGTGTATTTTAGCAGTTGGACCGTCTGTCCATAGACATTTTGTGGTTTTGAAGCCTCTAGCTGTGTGGTTGAATTTCTTTTCTTTTTTTTTTTTTTTTTTTTTTTTGGTACTGGGGATTGAACTCACGACCTTGCACTTGCAAGGTAGGCACTTAAGCCACTGAGCTAAATCCCCAGCTTTAGTTGAATTTCTGGTTGAGTCTACTTTTTTTTTCTTTCATCTTTTTGAGACAGGGTCTCGCTATGCAGTCCAGGCTGGCCTTGAGCTCACTTTGTAGCCCAGGCTGGTCTTGAACTCGTAATGATCCTCCTGCCTCAGCCTCCCAAGTGCTGGGATGACAGGCGTGAGCCACCATGCCCAGCTGAGTCTACTTTTTAATGCAGGGGGGAGACTGGGAGAATGGGCCTGGAGTGGAGAGCAGGGTGATCAGTCCCTTCCCTCTGGGGGGGACCCCATGGCGGGCTGGATGGCGGCCCCCAAAGTCCTGATCCCTATGACCTATCAGTGGGACCCATGTGGAAACAGACTCTGCAGATGTCACTGGGGTGACGGCTTTGCTCAGGGGCAAACCTGTGACTTTCCTGGCAGACAAAGGGACAGAACTCTCTGCCTTCCAAAGTCCCCTCTAGTGCTGGGGATTTAGCTCAGCAGCATAAGCAGTCAAACTCTGTCAAAAAGTTACCATCACCAGGGCAACTGGGACGCCCACCTCTCTCCTTCTGCCAGAGACGAGCTCGCAGCCTGAGACGACAGCTTCTGGGAAGAGACCTCCTCTTCGGTTTAGAAGCTGCTGTGTCCTCTACACCACATCAGGCAGCCGCCCTCTCTTTTTCCCTGACTTTCAGTGTGGGCTTTTCCCCAAGAGGAAGGTGATGCGTGCATCAGCCTGAGACAGAGAACCGCTATCCTGGAGCTCTGAAAATGCTACCACTGGGCCAGGCCATCGACCACACCGCCTCACCGCACGTCACTGCAGGGGAGGAGGGTACCTGGCCCTTTGGGAGCCCAAAATTAAGACAGAACCCGTGGAGAGCCCCGGGAGGAAACCTCCAAAGAGACCATGGCAGTCACCTGGGAGGGGACACAGGGAGAGAGCCACACAGGGAGACAGCCCCCAGGCAGCCGGGAGGGCGCCCCAGAAGGGCCCCTGGCTGAAGTCCCCACAGGGCACCGTGCAGGTGGTTGTCCTTGGTGGCCAGGCGCAGCTCCGCTGGCTGCAGAAGAGGCAGCTCCCTTCCTGGGGTGTGGGACCCGGGGCGCCTGGGGAGCCCCCTGGGGGCACACGCACCTGGGGCCCCACCATCACCCGGCCGAGTCTCACCCCGCTGCTGCTCCCAGGACTTGATCTCCTGTCTAGGGCTTGGCCATAGGGAAGGGGCTGCCAGTAACACCTCTTCTTTCCCTTGGTGTTTGTTTATTTGTTTGTTTCCGAGACAGGGTCTCACTGTGTAGGCCAGGCTGGCCTTGCCCTCACAGCGATCCTCCTGCTTCAGCCTCCTGGGTGCTGGGATGACAGGCGTGCACCACCAGGCCTGGCATCTCCTCTTCTTAAATGACAGCTTTGGGGGGATGCAGTCCCTGTACCATAAAGCTCCCACTGCTAACCTACGCAGTCCAGTCGTCCGCAGTATACTGAGAAAGTCCCCCGAGCTGGGCACGGTGGTGCACACCTGTAACCCGGGCGCTCGGGACACTGGGGCGGGAGGGTAGCAGACAATTCAGAGCAGCCTGGGCTGCACAGTGGGTTCATGGTCAGCTCACGCTACCTGCCGAGATCCTGTCCCCAAAACACTGTGCAGACCCCTCCCTGGGAGTGGTCAGCCACACTGCCCCAGTCCCGCACCCAGAGGCTACTTCCTGTCTTTGTTTATTGTTATTATCATTATTATTGAGACAGGGTCTCGCTGTGCAGGTCAGGCCGGCCTTGGGCTCAGTAGGCCATGCTCAGGCCCACCTGACAGATAGCGGCAGGAGCTGCAGGAGGCGCGCATGCGCATGGAGTCCCTCGGCTTCCCGCTCTCCAGACTCCAGAACAAGGTGACGCCCTGGACCCCACGCAGGCACCGTGGCCAAGGCGGGGCCTGGCTTCTGTGTGGCTCCTGCTGGCCCTGTCCCGCCTGTGTCCTGGCCCGTGTCCAGGGTCACCACGGACTGCCCAGGAGAGGTGCAGAGTCAGGTGGGCACCCGGGGACCTGGAAGGCCCTGCTGACCCCACCACCACCGGCCCTCCGCAGGCGAGCGCCGCCGAGGAGCGCATCCGGGAGCTGGAGGTGGCCCTGGCCAGGGAGCAGGACAAGTTCCGGGGTCTCCTGGCCACCAAGGAGCAGGAGATGATGCAGATGCGCGATGCGATGCAGCAGCAGCTCGCCGAGTACCAGGAGCTGCTGGACGTGAAGCTGGCGCTGGACGTGGAGATCAGCGCCTACCGGAAGCTGCTGGAGAGCGAGGAGGAGCGGTGGGTGGCAGGAACGGTGGGGAGCCCGGGCCCCCGGCCCTGGGGCCGCCTGTGATGCCCTCCCCATGCCACCCCCAGGCTGAAGCTGACCCCCACCCCGTCCTCGCGGGTCACCATCATCACTAATGATTCTCATTAGTCCTGGACACATTTCCAGCCAGATTCTAAGCAAACCACCAGTGCGTGGGGGTCTCGCAGGGCTTCCCCGTCAGTGGTGTCCCTGGACCGTCCCTTCCTCACCTGCCCAGACCTGCTGTCCCCCATGCTGCCCCAAGGTGCCCATTAGGTTGAATTTGAGACCCAGGGCTGCCGTTGGGCAGTCGGGGGTCCCACAGCAGTGGGGTGAGAGCTTTCTGAAGCTTTTTCAGAACCAAAATCAGAATCCAGGTTCCGACCTGGTGCGGGGGTGTTGGGGTGCCGCCCGTCGTCATTGGGTGGCAACCGAGGATCAGGAGTGGCCTGGGTGATTCCGGTCCTGCCAGGCAGGCAGCCACTTTTCCTGGGCCTGGGTCCTGGAGCCGCCTTCCCGGATCTGGTCCTGACCCTGCAGGGCCCAGGGCAGGAGAGGAGGGAGCCTGGGCCGGGCCCGTTCTGCCTGTTGGGTTCCCGCACGTGGGTAGCGAGAGCGTCACCTCCTCCGTGATTTCCACCGAGGTTACATCCCCCTTCAAACCCCTAAGCCACTGGCCCCGTGTGGATGGCTCCACACTGCAGCCTGGTCACCGGCCCCTTTCCCCGTCACCACCCACCCCGCCACGTAGAGACACAGAAGTTATTTTTTTAATGGATATTTATTTTTTTACATATGTCAGTGTGCAGCTCACCTGGGTGCAGCTCCTGGGGCTCCTGTCATCCTGGGGGGGGGGGCACAGGAGGTCAGGACACCTGTCCAGGGAGCTGTGGCCCTGAAAGCGGGCTCTGGGCTCACACACCTCCCCCCATCTGCCTAGCTCTCCCCACGCTCCTGTCCCCCGGGTCTGCTTGCTCCTTGGGAACCGCTCCTGACCTCAGAGGCAGCCTCCTCCACCCTGACCTGTCACCCCCTTTGGGGTCCCCAAAGGTCCTTGCTTCGCGCCGCGTATGTTCCTGTGTGGACACCGCCCACCCGGCCTGAGGGACAGGGGGCACCGCCGGCACAGGGCTGGGGGACTGAGCTCTGGGGGCTTGTTGGGGGTTTTTAACATGCATGTCAAGCGTGCGGGACTTTTTTCTCCCCTCCACGATTTGCAATATACATTTGACGACTCCAAACTGGTTTTTTGTTTGTTGGAGGGGTGGCGTTTTGTTGTATTCTGTTTTTTTTAGGAGGAGCATCTTGCTTTGCAGTCCAGGCTGGCCTTCCACTCGCTACAAAGTTCAGGCATGCCTCAAACTTCCGGAGGATCCTCCTGCCTCAGCTTCCCTAGTGCTGGGATTACAGGTAAGCACCACCACAGCCAGTGACTGGAAGCTTTTGTTCAACACTCCACTTTTTTTGGGGGGTAGGTACCGGGGATGCACTAATGAACTTTTTTTTTTTTTTTTTTTTTTGAGACAGGGTCTCGCTGTGCAGTTCAGACTGGCCTTGAGCTCACTTTGTAGCCCAGGCTGGTCTCGAACTCGCAACGATCCTCCTGCCTCAGCCTCCCGAGTACTGGGATGACAGGCGAGCGCCACCACGCCCGGCTTCAACACTTTAATTTTAACTGCTGCTTTCAATTTGACACAAAACCAAAGCCGAGAAGCATTCCTGGGGCTTGGTGCCCGCCCATTCTCTCAACCACCAAGTTCCCTGGGCTGCAACAGACGCGGCGCCCGAGCCTCTGTGCGCCTGCGCGCGACCTTGCGCATGCGCATCCTACGACCCGGGAGCGCGCCTAGCTGCAGAAAACCAGTTCCCGGCCACCGCCTCGAAGCTTCGCGCATGCGCGTAGGGGAGGCCTTGGGGGGGGGGTCTTATACTCGGGACTCGGTTTCCCATGGTACCTGGGGTTTCCTGCAGCGCGCGCGGCCTTATGGTAGTTGTAGCTCGGACTATGCTTCCCGTGGTGCTCCGGGCAACTCACCTGAGGGCTGAGGGCTCGGCGTGGTTGGCCTGAAGCCGGGTTGACTTCGCGGAGCCATGGAAAGTGGTTTCGGCTCCGATTTCGGGGGCTCCGGCGGCGGGAAACTGGACCCGGGGGTCATCATGGAGCAGGTGAAGGTCCAGATTGCCGTGGCCAACGCGCAGGAGCTGTTACAGGTGCGGGGTGCGCCGGAATGGGGTTGAGGCGGCCGGTTAACCCCGGGCAAGGGCAAGCATCATGGCTAAGGTCTCGCGTGTGTCCACAGAGGATGACCGACAAGTGTTTCCGGAAGTGCATTGGGAAGCCGGGGAGCTCTCTGGACAATTCGGAACAGGTGAGATCTCTCCGGGGTTCGGGATTGGGGACTTGACAGGGTCTCCCCTCGCGCGGGGAAGCGTTTGCGCGTGCGCGGGCTAACGGCGCTGCGCGAGTTCTACGCGTGCGCAGATTGTCAGAGCGGGGGGGGGGCGGCGAGGCTTCTGCGCGTGCGCTTGCTGAGGCAAGCCGGGCGGGGAGGAGACTGCGCGTGCATAGTCTCAACTAGCGCAGTAACGAGCTTGGCTGGCTGTGAGCCAGTGCGAGGACTCGAACTGAGCCGTGCATCCCCTCCTTCTCCGCACCTAGAAATGCATCGCCATGTGCATGGACAGATACATGGACGCTTGGAACACCGTGTCCCGGGCCTATAACTCAAGACTGCAACGGGAACGAGCCAACATGTAACGAAGAGGCGCTGGAGCAAGCCTGGGGTCCCCCCCAGGCCTCCCTCCTGCCCACTCCGTGTCCACCTCTGTAAACGTACTTCGTGAGGCGGCGCCAACTAGCACACGCCTGCTGCCTGCCTTGGTGTATGAGAGTGCCACAACTGTGAGGGGACAGTTGGGACTGTCGCCTGCAACCTGTGCCACTTGGCTTTTGGGGTCCCTGATTCTGCCCAAAGCCTAGCAGCTCGGACTTTCTCTGGGCCCAGCAGTCACCAGTTCCCGCCCTGGTGCACCCAGGGCAGCCTCCTGGCCTGGGCTGAGAACTCTTTTTTGGATCTTGGGGTGTAGAAGGGAGACCTCACCTTAACTGTGGCCTCCTGAGGGTGCACCAATAAATTGCTGAGCTGGGGGCAGAGAAACCCCCTGCACTTCCCCTGGGGAAGGTGTCTCTGAAAGGAGGAGTCACATCCTTGGGCCCCAGCCCTCTCTGGGGACATCCACCTTTCCCCTTAGCGCCCCTGGGGTGCTGAGTCACAGGCGGTGCGAAGCCAACACTGAAGGGAGGCTTGAGCCACACCTGTCATCCAGCACTCTGAAAGGCAGAGGCAGGAGGATCTCTAGATACTCTTTGTCAACAAACAAAACAAAGGATACGGTTGCAGTTCAGTGAAAAGGCTCTGAGTTCAACCTCCAATACCGAATAGGTGGGGTAGGGAGAGGCTGGGAAATGAGGTGGCACCATCGAGGCACCAAGAGCTAATACCCCACCGCCACCCCGCGGGAGGCTTGTTTCCCTGCCCTGCCCCCACTTCCAGGGACAGAAAGATGCTCATCCAGCAAGCTAAGGGCAGAGGCCTGTTTATTGTAAGAAAATGCGCAAACCGCACCCCAGCCCCACCGCCGGCCTGCAGCCTGGACAGCCCTGGGCGCTGTGGTGCAGGCAGCCACGCGACTGTCACTCCTGGATGTGCTGGCTTATCCAGCCCCTCACGGCCGCCACCCGAGTGTAGACACCTGGGAAGTGGGGCCGGCCGCAGCCGTATCCCCAGCTGGTGACCCCAGTGAGCACCCAGCGGCCGGAAGGCTCCCTGCAAGCCAGGGGTCCGCCAGCGTCGCCCTGCCGGAGGAGAGAAGGGGCATTCGGGCCGGCGCCATGCAACCCGGTGCCGAGAAAAGCCTCGGACTCGGGCAGCCCCGGGTCACCGGCAACTCCAGGAAGGCCCCGAGTGAGTGCTTCCGGGTGGGTTCAGTGCTGGGGACCCCAGGTGGGGACGCGCGCCGGAAGCCCAATAAACAGCTGTGGGAAGAAACTTCCCCCGGAGCCGGGGAGCTGTCTGGGCCGTGCGACTGGAAGGGTGGCGCCGGGGTCCGGGCATCGCTATGCGCTCACCGAGCAGCTGTCCACGCCGCCCTGCGGGAATCCCGCGCACAGCATGCGGCTGCTGATCTGCACCGGGTAGAAGCGGCGGCACGTCTGCTCACTGAGCAGGCGCACGGCCGCCTTCTGCAGCTGCCGCGCCATGGAGCCTGCGGGCGGCAAGGGCGCCGGTGGGGACGCGGTGGAGCCTAGCCTGGGGCTCCGCCCACCTCCCTCGCCCACCGAGCCCCGCCCTGCCCTACCTCCTTCGCGCACCGAGCCCCAGCCGGTGATCACGCAGCGCGGGACGTCCAGGGGCCGCGGCGCGGGGCTGGGCAGGCAGATGGGGCGCACCAGGCGGCTGCGGCGCACGGGCCCGGCCAGCTCGAGCAGCGCCACGTCGTAGTCGAGCGTGTAAAGGTTGTAGAACGGGTGCTTGTAGATGCGCGCCACGCGCTCCAGCTGGCCCTCGGCGCCGCTCAGGAACGGCGTGCCCAGGAAGGCGGCCCACTGCTGCGGGTCCCCGTAGCTGCGGGCGGGCGGCGGGAGCGCGTCGGCGGGGACCTAGGGGCCGCGCCCATCGGCACCTGGTGCTCAGCGGGGAGCCCGGTGGCCTCGGGGACCTCGTATGCAGGCAGCACTTGAGCCTGGCGTCCCCCGGGCCAGGGCCCTCGCCACCTGCCCCCCTCGCCGTTCCGCGGACTGGGGGCCCCGCGGGCGTGGTCGGGAACTCACACGTCGAAGCAGTGGGCGGCCGACAGCAGCCACCTCTCGGCCACCAGCACGGCCCCGCAGCGGTGCTCCCGGCGCCGCAGCCACAGGCTCGCCTGCCACGGCCACTCGCCTCGGCCCGCAGCGCTGCCGCCCACGATCCTAGCCAGCGCCGTGGGGGGCGCCAGGCCACAGTCTGCGGGGAGGGGCGCAGTCACGGCCTCCGGCCCCAGGACCTTGGCTCCTGCCCTGCCCAGGTCTCAGTGACCCGCATCCCTCCTCGGAGACTCGGCCTTCCGCCCCCCTGCCGTGAGTTCAGGGCCCAGCACAGGCTCAGGACGCATCAGCGCAGCTCAAAGAGGGTGGCCTCACGGACCACTGGTGCCACCCCACTGGTACCCCAGGGGGCACTTGTTACTCGCCTGATAACCCATCTCGCCTCTCCTGCTTTCAAGCCTTCTGCGCTGCCCACCCACTGCCTTGCCGCCCCTACCAAGGTATGGGAAATACTTTTCTGCCTCAGCTTCAGCAAATGAAAAGGTAGAAAAACAAAGCAAAGACAAGCTGGGCGTAGTGCTGCACACCTGTTACCCCAAGACTCCGGGAGGCTGAGGCAGGAGGGTCACAAGCTCAAGGCCAGCTTAGTGACTTAGCAAGATCTCTGTCCTCATCCAAGGACAGGAGGAGCCAGAGTACGGCTGCCCATGGTCCCACGAAACCCGGAGAACTCCTCCCCATCCAGACCATGCCAAGGCCCAGGCGACCTCGGAGCATCAATGCCACGGAAGCCTCAGCCCGTCCTGGGAAAGTGCCAGCCGCCTTGCACCCCTTAAGGGCTTCCCCGCCCCTGGGGCGCTGCAGTCTACACGTGCATTTCTTCACTTCCGCCACATGGGAGCGCCCACAGTCTGTGGGGCTTTAAATTGGTCTCCAAATAAGGCAGATTCCTAACAATCCGGTTACTAACAGTAGCTCCCAAACGCGGCACATGGCAGCGTGTCCCCCTCACCTCAGCACTTTGGAAGCCTAAAGCAAAAGAATCGTAAGTTTGCCAGGGATTTAGCTCAGCAGCATAAGCGCCTGCCTGGCAAGCACGAGGTCGTGAGTTCGATTCCCAGTACCAAAAAAAACAAAACAAAACAATGTAGCTCCCAGCCTCTGTGGGGAAAGATCACAATCTGTCCGTGTCCATGCAACCATCACCAGCCCACTAAGGTCACCTCCCAGCAGCAGGCAGAGCCCACCCAGCCGGATGGGGAGGCAGCAGGGCAAGGAGAGAGGGCCTTTAAAGAGGAGAGGAAATAAAAGGAAGCACAGACCATGCCCTCATCTAGTAACCTGGGGTCATTTCCCCCCTTTCCTTTGCAGTACTGAGGACAGAACCCGGGGCCTCTGCATTGAGCCACACCCCCAGCCCTTTCTATTTTTTGAGACAAGGTCTGATTAAGTCACCCAGGCTGAACTTGAACTTGCAATCCTCCTGCCTCAGCCTCCCAGTGTCGGGATTACAGATGTGCACCCCTATTCCTGGCTCTGGGGTGCTTACAAAAAGAGGAGTCAGTGCCAGGCGTGGATGTGCATGCGTATCTGTAATCCTAGCAGTCTAGGAGGCTGAGGCAGGAGAATCCAGCAGACAACCACGTGAGGACACGGGGAGGACGTCACGTGCGAGCCAAGCAGAGGGGCTCGGGAGGAACCAGCCCTGAGACGCCCTAACACTGGACTTCTGGTCTCCAGACTTCTGAGAAATAAATGTCACCTCAGCCCCACCCCCAGATTCATGTGGACACCACCCCCCTGCCCAGTTCCCCATGTCTCCTGGCACCTGGCAGCTGGGAGGCCGTGGTGGTCTCCAGGGCACCCGGAGGAGGCATCTGTCCTCTAGTGGTGGCGCCCGAGGCAGACAGAGTGGTGCGGGCAGGTGGGACCATGGCCCGGCTGGTGGCCCCAGGCGTGGAGGGTCTGCTAGTGGTGACCACCAGGGCCTCAAGGCTGGTGGTTGTCCTGGGGGTGTGGCCAGTGGTGACTAGTGTCCTCCTGGTGGACAAGGGTGATGTGGGTAGGGTCCCTGAAGACATCACGTCCAGGATCCAGCCCTTCAGCCTGGTCATGCGCGCGTACACGCCGGGCTTCTTGGCCTGGGCACAGCCGATGCCCCAGCTCACAATCCCCGCCAGGTAGAACACACCCGGGGTCTCCTCACAGGCCAGGGGGCCCCCCGAGTCGCCCTGCAAGACAAGGACTGTGGGTGCCTCCCCGTGGGCACTACCGGACTCCCCACAGGCCTATCTAGAGGCGCTCGGGGGACCTGGCTGCAGCCCCTGCCCACCGTGTGACCCACACTGCCCTTCTCCACTCAGACTCGTCACACGTGCTTTTGCTGTGTGGCACAAGAGCCATGTGTGGTGGCACAAGCCTGTCGTCCCAGCATTCTGGGAGCCTGAGGCAGAAGGACCGCAAACCCGGCCCAGGCAACTTAGCAACTTTGCAAGACCCTGTCTTGGAATACAAGTTAAAAAGGGCTGGGAGTTTAATTCAGAATCTAACGCACCTTGGAACCGGTGGGAAAGAAATGATTTTATCCAGTTATTGCTAAGCTTTGCTCTCTGCCTCTCTCTCTCCTCTTTCTTGTGCTGCCCATGGAGCCCGGGGCCCTGCACACACTAGGCCAGTGCTCCCCACCGAGCTACGCCCCCAGCCCCCGTGGGGTAGGTCTCCTAGGCATAAGACACCTGCCAGGACCCGCTCTGGGTTTCCCTGAGCCCCGGGGAAATCCAGGTTGGCGCCAGGATCTCGTGGGCACCCATGGACCGCCCCCAGGGCCGCCCACCTGGCAGGAGTCCACCCTGCCCTCCAGGAAGCCGGCGCAGAGCATGCGGTCGGTGAGGGAGAAGTTGTAGAGCACACTGCAGGTTTTTTGATCCACGATGCCCACGGACGCCCTCTGCAGGATGTCAGGCTTGGTGGCTGCCGGGAGAGGAGGGAGGCCCAGGCCTCTGAGCAAGGGACCCCTGCGCCAGGGGGCGCTGATCACCCAAGGAGGCACCCTGTGTCCCAGAGTCCCTTGGGGTCTCTTCTCTCTGAGGCTGGTCCGGGACTCAGGGAAGGTGGCCCGTCCCGTCCCCCAGGGGCTGGCCCTGCACAGTAAAGCCTCTGGCCACTTGCCGTTCCCTTCCTGCGTGTTGCCCCAGCCCGAGATCATGCATTTGCGGCCCACAGGGAATTTGTGGATGGCCAGGGGGAGGCAGACGGGCTGGATGTATTTGCTGAAGACCAGGGGCCCAGCCAGCTCCAGCACGGCCACATCGAAGTCCAGGGTGCCCGGGTTGTAGAGAGGGTGCAGAGTCACCCGCTGCAGCCCCAGCTTCACAGGGCTCCCGCCGATACCCAGGAGGGACGCAGTGCCCAGGTGGGCCTGCACCTGCTCTGCCCGTGTGCTGCCGAGAGAGAGAGAAAGAGAGAGAGAGAGAGAGAGAGAGAGAGAGAGAGAGAGAGAGAAAGAAAGAGAGGGCTCAGGCCACCACCCGGCACCATCTCCCACACCCCTGCCCCAGGAACCCTCCCTGTGACATGGACCCCCACACCTTCCTTTCTTATTCATGTACTGCGGCGCTGGGGATTGAACCTAGGACTTTCACACTGGGCTCCATCTCCAGCCCTTTTATCCTGAGACAGGATTTCACTAAGTCACTAAGTTGCCCAGGCTGTGCTAGAATTTGAGATCCTCCTGCCTCAGCCCCCCAGAATGCTGGGACCCCACAGCTTTATAAATGGCACAGATCGCTGGACGGGGTGGTGCACGCTGGTAATGCTGGTAACCCCAGCACTTGGAGGCTGAAGCAGGAGGATCATTGCAAATTCAATACCAGCCTGGGCTACAAAGTGGGCTCAAGGCCAGCCTGGACTGCATAGCGAGACCTTGTCTCAGAAAGACCAAAAAATAACTTAAAAAATGTCACGGCTCAACACTTCCTGAGTGGGGGTCCACCTTGGTGGGAAAGGGCCTCCTCCCCACCCCCTGGTTAGGCCCCACGTGTCCCCAAAGCTGGGACCATCCTAACTTGCTCACGATCACTCAGATGCCTGGGTCCAGGAATAGGAGTGGCCCTGCGCAGGGACAGGAAGTGCCCTCCACAGCAGGCGCTCTCCGAATGCGCGCGAGGATCTGACGGGCGGGGGTGTGGGATGACGGGGACCGGGACTCCCCCATGGCCTTACTGGTTGAAGCAGTGGGCGGCAGACAGCAGCCAGCGCTCGCCCACTACGGTGGCCCCGCAGAAGTGCCTGGTGCCCTCCTTCAGGCTGGCCTGCCAGGGCACCTCCCCGGACAGGGCCCCGGCCCCGCCTACGATGCGGGTGGGCTTCTCCATGGCAGGCCGTACCCCGCACTCTGCAGGGGAACATGGAGGGGCGAGGGGTCACTGCCCGCCCCAAAATGGGCCTCAGGGACACCAGAGCACAGCTCACAGGCTGAGATCACCCCATTCAACACATGAAGCAGCAATCTGGGAGGGGACAGGTGACCTCTGTGAGGATGGAGGGGGCTTCCTTTTGGACTGATGGAATGTTCTGGAATTGGCGGTGATGGCTAAACAATTCCTCACCTGTACTAGTGCTGGCTGACAGAGATCAATGATCCGTCACCAGACTCGCTCCCGCCCTGTGACCCCTGCCAGACATGTGGGACCAGGGCAGACATCACCCCATCTGCCCCGAGTGCCTGGTGAGGCAGTAGTAATTGACCCAGCCCTGCACAGCTGTGGCAGCTGTCTGCACCTGTCCCCCTAGAGGTACCTGGTGGCTTAGCAGTGCTGACGGGGTCGAGGGGCGCGGCACTGGGGGCAGGCGTGGCTCTGGCAGGGGGCCTGGGGCTGGTGAGCTCATTGGTGCTGGCGGCAGCAGGGCCAGGAGTCACAGTGGGGGCCAGGGCAGAGTGGACCATGCCAGTGACCTCCAGGATCCAGTCCCGCAGCCGGGTGACCCGGGCGTAGACCCCTGGACGTCGGGCTTCTGCACAGCCGATGCCCCAGCTCACAATGCCCGCCAGGAAGAACCTGCCCGAGGGCTCCTCGCAGACTAGGGGGCCTCCCGAGTCACCCTGGGAAACAAAAGAGATGGGGGATCCCTGGCAGAACAGAGGGTCAAAGAGGGAGCCCAGCACCGGGACTGAAATCTCCACGCAGGCCCTGTTTCTCCTCCTTGGGAGGAAACGAAACCAAGACATATGGGCTACAAAACCTCTAGCACAGCTTTTGAGTCTGACACTGACGGCCTGAAACTCGACCCAAAGAAACAACATCCCCTCCCCTCCATAAGCCATAGACCTCTGGTAATATTACCACTTGCCCAGGCTGACAGCCCCACTGGCAGCTGCTGTCCTATCACACTGCCTGACATCCCCTCCCTCAGCCCGCCTGGCTGGCCTTTGTCTTGTCCCCACACCCAGCCCGCCAGACCTTGTTCCTTTAGTTTTGTGGGGCTGGAGATTGAACGTTTTTCATTTTTTATTTTGAGACAGGGTCTCACTACATCACTAAGTTGCCCAGGTTGAGCTTGAATTTGTGATTCTCCTGCCTCAGCCTCCTGAGAAGCTGGGATGACAGGTGGCCCCATATGCTAAGCCAGAGGTGCTCTCTCTCTCTCTCACATCCCCTCCCCCTCCTTTTCTCTCTCTCTGAGACAGGGTCTCACTACAGAGCCCAGGCTGGCCTTGAACTCACAGAGATCCTCCTGCCTCAGCCTCCCCAGTGCAGCGCTGGGACTACAAGTGCACATCACCATGCCCGGCTCTGGTGCTCACACCGTTAAAACACAAACTCTCATTATTTCCCAGGTTTCCTCTCCATGTGATGCGGAAACCTGGGTGCGGGCAGCTGCCAGTCTCTTCCTTCATTTCCCCGCCCTCCAGGCAGGAGGATCCAAAGTTGACGCCCAGCCTGGGCACCTTAGTGACTCCCTGAAACCCTGCCTCAGAATGAAAAGGAAAAAGGGCTGGGGATCCAGCTCAGCGCAAAAGCCCTGGGTTCCATCCCTAGGAAGGAATGAATGAAATTATGTGGACAGGAAACAGAGGGGGTCCACGGGGCAGAAAAGGGGCTCACCTGGCAGGAGTCCACCTTCCCATCCAGATAGCCAGCGCACAGCATCCTGTCTGTGAGTGAATGGCCATACAGGTTGGCACACAGAGCCTGGTCCAGCAGCTCCACAGTGGCTTTCTGCAGCACCTCTGGCTTGACCACTGCCCAGATGGGAAGAGAAAAGCAGGTTGAGAGCACTGGCACTTTAGCAGCCACTTGGGACAGGAGGTTGAAGAAAGTCTCTTCCTTAAAACTCAGTTTTCCCTAGCTATAAGCAGGGCTGCTAGCAGCACCCAGCTCCAACCAGCAAAAGAGAAACGCGCCACAGGTGCCCCTGGTAATGCTCCTCATTGGCACAACTAAGGGGCATCATCCCTCATCTCCCCAAAGCTCCTCTGTCCTCCCCCTCCCTGGCTCAAGGGGTGTCAGCTCCTTGCTTCCAGGAGCTAGGACTCCAACTCTCTGTCCATCACTCCCCTCACAGAGGTCATAGCTGCCATATCAGGCATTGTAAATCTAGAACATTCTAGAATGTTCTAGACCAGGGCAGCCCTGGTCTAGAATGTCCTCTCCTGCACTGTGCACTCCCCACAATACACATGCCAGCCTCTTTCTGCTCCCTGGAGTTCACCCTTGCCCCAGGACATACTCTCCTGACCCCAACCCCTGACCCCTGACCTCTGACCCATCTGGCTACCCCACACCTGCCAGGTCTCTGTGGAAGGCTCACCTTCCCAGAACCCTGTTCTTAAGGCTGCTGCCCACAAATCATTTCCTCTTCCACTGCCTTGGTTTCCTTCCTAGACTGAGCTCACTTTCACTGGCCTCTCAACATATAACCCCATTTCATACGTTTCTTTGGTTTTGATTTTCCGTTGGGACCGGGAATTGGCCTCAGGGCCTTTGCACTGTACTATGGCCCCAGCCCTTTTTATGGCTTCTTTTGAGACAGGGCCTCCCTAAACCACTAATCTGTCCAGTGTGGATTCTGAACATGTGATCCTCCTGCTTCAGCCTCCTAGAGTGCTGGGGTGACGGGCGTGGGCCACCACACCCCGCTAAACCTTCGCTCTTCATAAACTGATCCTCTCAGGTGCTTTGTTACTGCAGTGGAACCCTGAGCCACTTAAAGGACGTGCTGTGAAATAAAACAAGAACGTAATAAAAACAAACAGAAACAAAACAAAGCTGGGTGCGGTGAGTGGGGGGGGGATCGCTGAGAGCTCCAGGCCAGCCTGCGCTGCACAGTGAGGCCCTGCCTCAAAAGAACAAAAACAAACCAAAACAAGATTGTGCAAGTCTCCCTTGCTTTGCCAACCCTGCCTGGGACCCTCCCATGCGTTTCTGTGCATGGCCACAAAAACCCACAAGTACCACGTTTGGGCAACACATAAAGGACAGCAAAGCTGGGCGTGGTGGTGCATGGCTATTATCCCAGGACTCTGGGAGGCTGAGGCAGGAGGATCTTAAGTTCAAACCGAAGCCTGGGCAGTGTACTTGGCGAGCGTTTACTGTCTCCAAATAAAAAAAACAGAAATAAAAACAGGCTGGGGATGCAGCTCTGGGGGCAGCCTGGGTGCGGGGAGCCCGCCCCCCACCCCGCCCCGCCCCGCCCGGGGGGCCGCCGCTCACGGACGTCCTCCTTGAGGTAGCCCCAGCCCGAGACGAGGCACTTGCTGCCCGGCGGGAAGGCGTGCGAGGCAGCCGGGAGGCAGGCGGGTTGGACGAGGCGGCCGAGGGGCAGGGGCCGCGCCAGCTCCAGCACGGCCGCGTCGAAGTCCGCGGTGTCCGCGTTGTACAACGGGTGCCGGGCGATGCTGGCCACGCGCATGCGCACCGCGCCGGCCTCGGAGCCGCTCAGTGACGTGGAGCCCGCGCGCGCCTCCCACTCGGCGGGGTCCTGGAACCTGCGGGGCGCGGCGCGTCGGCTCAGGGCGGGTCAGGGGGCGGGCGGGGCCGGCAGTGCAGACGGGAGCCGGGAGCGGGAATGGGCCAAAGGCAGGAGGGGTGGGGGCTGGGCGCACGCTGCGCTGGGGCATCCGACGGGGAGGCTGAGGCGGTAGGGTCTCGATTTTCTCAAGCCAAGGCTGGGCAATTTAGTGAGACTCTGCCTGGAACTAAATTATTTATTTATTCTTTTGGAGGCACGGTCTCGCCACGCAGTGCAGGCCGGCCTTGAGCTCACTTTGTAGTCCAGGCTGGTCTCAAACTCACATCGATCCTCCTGCCTCAGCCTCCCGAGTGCCGGAATGACAAGTGTGCGCCACCCCGCCCGGCGCTCACACTAGATTTTTGAAAAGGACTGGAAGTCAGGCAGTGTGGTGCACGCCTGTGATCCCAGCCCTTGGGAGGCTGAGGCAGTAGCATTGCAAATTTGAGGCCCCTAGTCTATATAGTGAGTTCAAAGCCAGCCAGAACCAGGTGACAACACCCTGACTCAAAAAAGACAAAAACATAAAAAGGACAGGTGTGCAGGGCCTGAGTCCAATCGCCAGCCCCGCAAGGAAGGAGAAAGGGAGAGAGATTCGCCAGGAGACCAGGACAGGGTGGACAGAGCAGGGGCGGCCAGGCCTGCCGGACTCACTCATTGAAGCAGTGGGCAGCGGACACCAGCCACTTGGCGCCCACCACGGTGGCCCCGCAGAAGTGCTCGCCGTTCTCCCGCAGGCTGACCTGCCAGGGGAACTCGCCCGGGGCCGCCTCCGAGCCACCCACGATGCGGCCCACTGCCCTCCAGGCTGGCCGCAGCCCGCAATCTGCAAGACAGGGTGGCACCCGCCTCCGGGTCACCTCTGAGAGGCTGAGGCAAGAGGGTCACCAAATTCCAGCTGAGCAACAATGATTTACAGAGAGCCTATCACAGAATAAAAAACAAAACCAGGCGCGGGGTGGCGCCCGACAGTCACCCCAGCATTCAGGAGGCTGAGGCAGGAGGATCGCCACAAGTTGCCAGACAGCCTGAACTACACAGTGAGATTCTGTCTCTCAAAAAATAAAAAGATTAATCTTATTTTTAAAAATACAAATAAAAAGGGTTGGGGATGGGGCTCAGTGTCTTGGGTTCAATGCCCAAAACCTGAAAAATAAAAACCAAAGACAGCAACCACAAACATAAGGTTTTAGGGACCTCCTTGTTGGGGCCTAGAATCTGAGGACACCGTCCCATCCCCTGAATTGTCACCCTGTCTGTCCACGCCCCTCACAGCACATCTACCTACTGTAATTTCCCAACTTTCAAAATTCTGGCTTTAGTGTTTTTTTTTAACTTTTTGTTTTTGTTTGTTTGTCTTTTTGAGACAGGGTCTTTCTCTGTAGTTCAGGCTGGCCTTGAGCTCACTTTGTAGCCCTGGCTGGTCTTAAATTTACAAGGATCCTCCTGTCTCAGCCTCCTGAGTGCTGAGATGACAGGTGTGAGCCATCACACCCAGCTCTGGTCCAAACTGACTTTTGCAGCCTGATTTCTGTTCTCATCTCACGCAAGAACTCTGAACTCCCCTCAGCTCCAGGGAACCCCAGCCCCAGCCCCCCAGGCACCCACTGACCACAGAGTTCCTCATCAGAGCCATCAGAGCAGTCGGCCAGGTCGTCACACTCGGGGTTCACTTTGGTCACACACTGGCTGCTGTGGCAGGAGAAGGAGTTCTCAGGACAGTGGCCTGGGGACAGAAAAGAGGACAGGTCACTACCTTGTCTCCTGGGGCTGCAGGGCAGGGGACAAGTCTGCGTGACTTTCCCGGCATGCAGAGCCTTGGGTTCCACCCCCAGCACTGCAAATAATAATAAATAAATTGGTAAAAAAAAAAATCACAGACCAGTGACACTGTCTAATGTCACCCCAGCTGTGGGCAAGACCGGGCACCTGCTTTGGTCCTCTGGAGAGAGGTTTTCTGGTGACTCCTGGCCCTGGGGGACCTGGCTGTGCCCGCCGTGCCCTCCACAGAGAGAAACATGAAGAAACCTACCTGATTTTAGGTCTCTGTTGGCCCCTGGTCCCTTCTGGCTTCCTAAGCAAGACAGAGGAGACAGGCCTCACCAAGGGGGACCCAGGTGACCTTTCACCTGGGACAGTAGGGCAGGGGTGCACTGCCCACTCCAGGGCCACCCAAACTCCAGCCAAAGTCAGACTGAATTAAAACCAAGCACAGGAGGGTACAGCTGTCATCTCAGCCCCTTGGGAGGCTGAGGCAGGAGGATCTCAAGTTCCAGCCCAGCCTGAATCACATAGCAAGATCCTGTCTCAACCCAACTACCTCAAAAAAATTACAGATAAAATCGAATGAAGCACTGTGCTCCCCAGCCAGACAGGCCACGCACGCATCAGGACAACAACCACATGGGGCTTACAGCATGGGTCCAAGTGACAAATCTTTAATCTGACAGCTGTCTGGTCTCCAATTACTGCACCACGCAATTTTATTTATTATTTATTGACATTTATTTTTGTTCTTTTGAGTCAAAGTCTATATAATCAAGCTGGCTTTCAACTCATTATGCAACCCAGGCTGGCCTCAAACTCACAGTGATCTTCCTGCCTCAGCCTCCTGAGTGTTGTATTGCAAGGGTGCACCACCATATCCAGTGCATCATTTAGAGTATAGCGTTTACTCATTTCTCCAGCAGAGGATGGTAATTGATGACTAGACCAATTACAGCTCACTGGTTTTTGTCACCAATAAAGTTTTATTGATATACACTCTATTGTTTGTTGTTGCCAATAAAGTTTTATTGGCACACTGTCCATTGTTTTTTGTTGCCAATAAAGTTTTATTCGTATGTGGCCACACCCATACTTTCCCATAGAGAGCCAGTTATCTGCAGGGCATGTGTACTGAGACCCCTAGTGGGTGCCTGAAACCAAAGACAGCCAAATCCTAAGCTATGTGCTGTAGCTTTTCTGACACACACACCTATGCTGAGGTGTAATTCATAAATTAGGCACGTTGAGGGAATTAATAAGAACTAGTAATAAAATGGCTCAGGTCTGCAAGGTCATGAGTTCGATTCCTGTTACAAAAAAAAAGCTTTCCAGTATCAATCTCTTGCACTTTGGGCCATTATTAAATCAAGTAAGAGTTACTTGAACATAATTTTTTTTTTAAGTACTGGGCATTGAAGCCAGAACCTTCACACTGAACCCCATCCCCAGTCCTTTTTGAGACAGGACTCATTAAGTAACTAAATCATCCAGGCTGGTCTCTTAACTTTCAATCCTGCTGCCTCAGCCTCCTGAATTCCTCCTGGAATTGCAGGCAGGTCCATAGTGTCTGACAAAACCTGCTATTTAATGCAATTTGAGACGGCCCCCATCCTCGGCTCCCCACACCAGGTCTTGGTCTCTTCCACCCACTCGCCTGTGAGCTCTGCTGACACAATGGTGCCATAGGGAGCCAGTGAGATGCTGCTTTCTCGAAGCTTCTCCCGGATACCCTGCTGCAATAATTCCTCCTCCAGGTCCAGACTCAGTGACTGGAGGGCACGAAGCAAGAAGTGCAGCCGGAAACGCACCAGGACACTGGAATTCCCTTCCCTATTCATAAGAAAAAAGAGCATTGGAGATGGAAGTTTCACTGCCAGAATCTTCCAGAAGCTTCTGGAATCTTCCAGCATCTTCTAGAATCTTCTGTAACCTTCTGGCATCCCTTTGACGTCTACCAAGTTTCCTTTACCTGCACAGAGCCCCAGCTCACCTGTAACTGAGGACAGTGCAGCCCACGCAGCTTGTTTCTAACTCCGTCTCCTGGAAACTACTTAAAAACTACAACAGAGACAACACCAGTAAATGCTGAGCTCCACAGCCTGGCTCCTGCCACAAGGGCAGAGACCTGTCCTGCATTTGAGGGACCTGGTCACAGACTAGGTCCTAAGGAGAGCATCACCTTCTAAAGCTCAGTAAATGCAGTGAGTTCACAGAGCCAGAACAGGAGAGAGGAGGCTTCAGAGTCATTCATATAAAAATATTGCTCCAGTCAGACCTGGTGATTCAAGCCTGTTATCTTAGCACCCTGGGAAGGTAAGGCAGGAGGATCACAAGACTGAAACCAAGCTGGAGCACTTAGTGACCTAAAGAAACCTCTGTTTTAAAATGAAAAATTAAAAAATAAAAAAAAAAGATTTTCTGAGCCAGGTGTGGTGGTGCACTCCTGTCATCCCAGCACTCGGGAGTCTGAGGCAGGAGGATCGTTACATGTTTAAGACCAACCTGGGCTACAAAGTGAGCCCAAGACCAGCCTGAACTGCATAGCGAGACCCTGTTTCAAAAAAGACAAAAGAAAAAAATGCTTTTCCATCAAGGGATAAATACACACACCACGTTCACCCAGCTAATGGAATATTCTGAGCGATGAAAAGAAATAAATCCTATTTCTGGGTGCGTAACCTGAAGGGCTGAAAGCAGACTTTCAGGGAGGCATACAGCCATGTCCACAGCAGCTCGAGGGTGGGAACAGCCCAGAGCATACACACACACAGGCGAATGGACACACAGTAAGGTCATCCCCAGCCTTGACTGTTACTCAGCCAGGAAAAGAGCACGGTGCAGACGGACCGTAAGGACGCTGAGCTCAGTGAGAGGGACCAGACACAGAAGTACACACAGGGCGGGTTCCATGGACAGGAAACGCCCAGAACAGGCAAAAGGTAAGGGACACATGCCGGTGCCTGTCCCTTCTGCCTCCTAACACTTCCTTAGTCTTGCTAAGTTGCCCAGGCTGGGCTGGAACTTGTGATCCTCCCGCCTCAGCCTCCCAGAGTGCTGGAGGACAGGCGTGCACTGCCTCAACTCCTCCGTGACTCCGCCCCTACTGGAACTCCTGTCCTTGCGTGTGCGCGCACGTGAGTACACATGCCTCCCCGGCCACGCCCCGATCCAGACCACACCCCCCCAGCCTGGCAACAGCACGGTAATGCCAGGCCTCACCGAGCCGTGCCCTGACATTGGCCACGCCTCTTAGATCCAGGCCACGCCCATCACTGCTCCGCTCCCCAGATCCCAGCCACATCTCTAGATTCCAGTCACGCCCACACCCCTGGCCAAGCCCCCATATTCCGGCCACGCCTCGACACTGGTCCCACCCCCTGGATACAAGCCACGGTCTGGGCATGGACCCTGTCCCTAAATCCAGGCCCTGCCCCTAGATCCAGATCACGCCCACGTACTGACCACGCCACCGACAGGTCCCACCCTCTATGTCCCTGCCCCGCCCCCCGCCCCCCCCCCCCCCCCCCCCCCCCCCCCCCCCCCCCCCCCCCCCCCCCCCCCCCCCCCCCCCCCCCCCCCCCGCTGCGCACCAGCGTCTCCAGCGCCACGGTGAGCGCGCGGTGATAGTCCGAGGTGTCGCACTGCAGCGCCCTGGCGAAGCGGATCCCCCGGAGTTCGGCGCTGTGCTCCACCTGGACGCCCTGCGTGGAGAGGAGGGCTGCGGGCGACACCAGCCCCGTGAGAGCCCTCGTTTTGCCCGTGTGCTACATGAAAGGCACACAGTTTCGGGGGTACGCTGGGTTCCCTCCACTCCTTGCACTCTGGTGGGACCCGAGCTGTCTCCTTTTTTTCCCCCAGGTCTGGGGATGCAAGCCGGAGCCTTCACCCTGAGCTCCATCCCCTGCCTTTCTAGCTTTTATCTTGAGACAGGCTCTTGCTAAATCGTTGAGGTGCCCAGGCTGGGCTCACACTGGCGATCGTCCTGCCTCAGTCTCCCACGTGACAAGTGTGCACTATCTCGCCCAGTATGGTCACTAGTTTCTTAATTTTTTTTTGTACTGTTTCAAATTTCTCAAGATTGAGAAAGAGTTTCGTGTCACGGTATCCATTTATCTCTATTTCAGCCCAGTAGGAAAAAACCCCCCTCCTCAAAGCCCTTCTGCTGGGAAAACAGAAACAAACTCAACCCCTCACCCCCTCCCAACCAGGCCACCTCTGGGTCCCAGGCGTCCCCTCCTCTCTTCAGTGGCCTGAGGGCTCAGCCTGCAGCTCAGCCCTGTCTGTGATTCTGGGAGGATGTGCAGACCCCACCCAGCCAAGAGAATGTCTCGGCCCTGACTGCCTGACCTGTGAGCCCAGCAGCCCCGCGGTCACTTACCCAAAAGGATGCCCAGGCCCAGGATGATTATGCTGGAGGCCACTGCTGCGGTCACCGCCCCACGACAGCACACGGAGTCCGTGGTGGGGACTTCCTTTGCGGCCCCGGGGACAAGCTGCAGGTCCTGCATGGCTCCCAGGGATAACATGAGGGCGGCGACCTAGATGGGGGTGGGGTGGGGGGACGGGACAAGACGGGACGGGGATGGGGGCAGGAGGGGGGGACGACAGATCAGGTCAGAGCACAAAGCTGGGATGCAGTTGGGAAAATGGATTTCACAACCGGGTGTGGTGGTACATGACTGTCATCCCACACTCGGGGAGGCTGAGGCAAGAGGATCTCCTGGGCTACATAGCCAGAGCCTGTCTAAAATAAATAAAAGGATGTCACACTGTTGCTCCCAGTCACCAACCACATGGCTGCCCAGCATCAACTTATGGACAGAACTGTTTCCTACAGTTGCTGTGACAGCTTGGTAGCTTGAAGGAACAGAGATGCATTATCTTACAGTTCTAGAAATCCCTGTCCTGGCTCCTAGTGGCGCCTGCAACCCTTGGCTTGTGGCCCCTTCATCCATCTGCAGAGCCGGCAGCACTGTGTTTCAACCTGTCTTGGCCCCTCACCCTCCAGCCTCCACTCATGGGAACTCTGGGGGACACTTAGCCCGGTCGGTGGTCAGGATGGCCACTGGTCCGTCATCCAGCCCAACTGCAGTGCCCTTTCTGCCACAGGTGGTCATAGCATGGCCACAGGTCCACAGCACTGGGACAGAGCTGTCTTTCTTTGTGCCATGCACATGCCAGGTAAGCACTCTCCACAGATCCCGCAGGCCCAGTCCTATCCATTTTTTCACATTGAGACGAGGTGCTGGTATGTGGCTTAGATCATCAGTGCTGTGACCTGAGCCCAGGGCCTTTCCACAGAGCTGTCTCCAGCTCTTTTCAATTTTTTAAAATTCCGAAGCTGGGTTTCACTAAGTGGCTAGGTTGCCCGGGTTTGGGGCTTGAGCATGTGATCCTCCTGCCTCAGCCTTCCAGAGTGCAAGGATCACCGCTGTGAGCCAGCATCCCTGGAGACTGTGCTGTTTTATGTAAGGGAAGTGAAAAAAATATGAGAAAAAAATCACATTATATATAAGTAACATGAGCATCAAGCATTGAGTGATTTGGGTGTCTGAGGGGGTCCTGGAACCAAGCCCCCCAGATACAGGGAAGGCTGTGAAAGTGGGTGTGAGTGTGTATTTGTGCACCTGACGGCTTCTTTTTTCTTTGGTACCAGGGATCAAACTCAGAACCTTGCACTTGCCAGGCAGGTGCTTTGCCTCTGAGCTAAATCCCCAGCCATTCGGTGGCTTCTGTGATCTGAAGGTCCCTGTCCCCGGCGTGTATTTTAGTACGAATGCCTCTCTTTTGCAACATACGGGGAAATACTTATACTAGAAGTTTTTGTTGTTTGTCTGAAATGCAAGCCGAGCAGGGTGGCTCACGCCCATCATCCCAGTACTCGGGAGGCTGAGGAAGGAGGATCGCTGCTAGTTCGAAGCCAGCCTGGGCTACAAAGTGAGCTCAAGGTCAGCCTGAATTAAGCAGTGAAACCCTGTCTCAAAACAACCAAAAACAAAGTAAATGAAAAGTGTAATGTAGACGCATCCCTGCAGGCCTTGCGTTTGCAGTGGACTCTGGTGGCTCCATCTCCGGGGTCCCCACTGCACCAGGCATGGCAGGGGCCTGGCTGTCCCAGCCCCTGCTCACCCCTTTACTCCTCCACTTGGAAGCAGAATCCCGAGGGAGAACCACAGGCCATCTGAGAGCCCGTGATGAAAAGTTCCAAGGACAAAAGGCCCTGAGCCCGGCTCCGAGCTGCGGGGTAGACCCGGGTCCTGTGTGCCCAGCACACACTGTGCCATTCAGCCCCGGCCTCGCTGCCTGCGCCCCACAGCCCAAAGCATCTTGTCATCACTGTCATTAGCCACAGAAAGGACCCTCCTGCCATTGAGCCCCAGCATAGACAAACCATTCATCCGGCGCCCCGCCCATCCACTCCATCCCCAGCTGCGTGCGGTGCAGGGGAACGCAGAGCTGAGGACAGAGCAACAGAGACCCACTCACAGCGATCCTCCTGCCTCAGCCTCCCAAGTGCTGGGATGACAGGCGTGCACCACTGTGGCCAGAAAGTATAGTTCAAATTCTTACAGACACAAAAGAATTAAAAATATTTTTTTTTTAAAGAAAGAAAAAAGCCGGGCGTGGTGGCTCAGGCCTGTCATCCCAGCACTCCTGGAGGCTGAGGCAGGAGGATAGTTGGGAGTTCCAGACCAGTCTGGGCTACAAAGTGAGATCAAGGCCAGCCTGGACTGCACAGCAAGACCCTGTCTCAAAAAAAACAAAAAAGAAAGAAAGAAAAGAAAATATTCAGAATGGCACCATGAAAAACTGGACAAATAAAAAAAACCAGACGATATAGAAAAAAACTATAGAAATCAAAATAAATTGTCAATCTGGGGACTAAACAAGAGAGAAGAGAGAAATTAGCTTTTAAATTTCTAATTCAGGCAGGATGACAAGTTCAAGCCTTGCCTGGGCATTTGAAGGGTTTATTGAGACCCTGCTTCAAAATAAAAAATAAAGAGCCCTCATACTGGAAGAGCTAGAGATTAGGAGACATTTTTCAGCATTGCTGAAAGACATGAATCTTCAGATTTAGAAGAAAAAAAAAGAAGAATCTCAAACAACAAAAACAAATCTTCGATTTATATCTTCAGAAATAAAACAAACAAAAACAACACCACCAAAGAGAAGACTCTAGAAGCAACTCGAAAATAAACACAGATTATCTACAAAGCCATGACAGTTGAGAATGACCACAGATTTCTTATCAGAAACAAAAGGGGCCAAAAAGCTGAAAAGAAATTGAATAACTGCAACTGAAAAGCAATCATTCTATTTTTGTACACAGGAAATACATAAGCATTTTCAGGACTTGCTAAAGTTACCTCAAACAGACCTTCACTGAGAAAGCTACTAAAGGGTGTGTGTAGGGGTGAATACAACTGAATTCAGAAGAAAGGCATGGAATGTAAGAAATGTACATTGTGCAGAAATTGTAACTGTGTAGGGATTTCTAACTAATCAATTTGTTTATAAAATAATAATCAATTTAGGAGACTGATGTAGATACAAGATGAAGTACATGGTTGCAGTTAAAAAAAAAAACTAAGATTCAGCTGGGCCCAGTGGCAGAAGCCAATAATCCTAGCAAGTGGGAAGCTGAGGCAGGAAGATTGCAAGTTCAAAGCCAGCCTGGGGAGCTGAGCAAGAGCCTCTCTCAATTTTTCTTTTAAATCCTGGAGACCAAGCCCAGAATTTGGGCAATGAGATATACCCCCAGCCCTTTGTATTTTTTATTTTGAGAAAGGATTTTTTTAAATCACTAATTTGCCCAGATTTGGTTTGAACTTGGGACCTTCCTGTCTCAGCCTCTCACAGTACTGGGATTACAGGTATGTGCCATCAAGCCCAGTTTCATTTTGTTTTAAAAAAAGGACTAGGGGTGTAGCTTGCTTAGCATGTTCTTGGGTTCCATTCTGGTACACACATGTGCACACATGTGCACACGCACACACACACACGAACAGGAGAGATTATTAATTACACACTGGTGAAATCTGAATGATGATCTTTTTTTCTCTTGCGATAGGGTCTCACTATGCAATTTAGGCTGGCCTTGAGCTCACTATGTAGCCCAAGCTGGCCTCAAACTCATGGAAATTCTCCTGCCTCAGCCTCCCCAATTCTGGGACTACAGTTGTACAGTATCTGGCTAAATGACAGACTTTTAAGGGAAATCTAGAGACTAGCAATCAAATAAATGCCTTCCCCAAGTAGAGTAAAATAGTGAAGAAAAAACACAAAAGCAAGAAAAAGGAGAAAAAGCAAAGATAAAAAGGGGAAAAATTATATTTAAGACAGAATTTTTCATATTATGTTTTTGATAAACCATCCAGGTCTTTTATATGGTCTCTTATAAACAATAACAAAGAAAAAAAGTGAAAAAGTTCTCTGAACTCGTAAGGGTCAGACAGCAAAATCTGACACTAACGGAGCTACATATTCCCTGTATTGGAGGAAAACTTCCTTTTTTCGAGAAAATATTTATAAAAATTGTATGACTGTCCCTTACGAGGCTGAGGCAGGAGGTTCACAAGTTTGAAGTCAGCCTGGGCAGGTTAATGACTTAGAGAGATGCTGTCACAAAATAAAGCAATAAAATAATGGCTAAAGCTGAGCCTGGTGGCTCACACCTGTCACCCCAGCACTCGGGAGGCTGAGGCAGGAGGATCGCTGCAAGTTCGAGACCAACCTGGGCTACAAAGTGAGCTCAAGGCCAGCCTGGACTGCACAGCAAGACCCTGTCTCAAAGACCAAAAAGAAAAAGAGTCTAAAGTGATAGAATTTTATGTCATGTGTCTGTGACCACAACCATAAGGAGAGGAAAGCAATGTGGATGGGGTGAGGTTGACACACGCCAGGGCCTGAAACCTGAGGCGAGCCGGCCGGAGCTGACCCAGTGCAGGCCCTGCACCACACCATGGGGTGCACCTGGACCCCTTCCACCCTGCAGGCTCCAGCGCAGGGCCGCCAGGAGCCGTATCCATGACCACAACCCAGAGCGGGGAGGCGCCTGCCAGTGCAGGCGACCCTGGAGCTCAGTGTCCAGCGTGTGGACACGCACCAGGACCTTGCTGTCCTTGCCTGACCCCGGCCAGCATGGAGGAGGGGGGCAGGGAGACCAGAGACCAGCAGAGCCCAGAAAGTGCCCAAGGGTTGGCCTGGCCTGACGGAGGAAGAGTCCCACCTCCCTCCCCTCCCCCTCTCCTGCCTCCCCTCTCCCTCCCCTCCCCCTTCCTCCCATCCTCCACCCTTGGGCAGCACTTCCAGGAAATGGCACTTTGCCTGCAGCCTGTGGCTGGCTGATCAACAGTCCTCAAAGATATCCACATCCAAATCCCTAGAGTCAGTGGCTATGTCACCTCCCATGGCAAAAGGGACTCTGCAGATGGGGTCTCACAGAAAATCCTGATGGGGTGTCATCCAGACCACCCCAGGCCCTCTGTGCTCCAGGTCCCCCCTGAGCAGGTGCAGGAGGGCGAGAGGCTGAAGAGGCCGCGCTGCTGGCTCTGCAGATGGAGGAAGGGGCCGCGAGCCAAGGGCTGCAGGTGCCTCTAGGAACTGGGACAGGAACAGGGTTTTCCCCAGAGCCTCAGGAGGAAGCAGCCTCAATGCCTTCAAAATGGGCACTGTCCTCCCCCTTCAGTCCTTTCAAGTCAGGTGGAAGGAATGCTGGCCATCAGAAGGCCTATGTCCAGCCAGGCATGGTGGCTAATGCCTGTGATCCCAGTACTCTGGGAGGCCGCGGCAGGAGAATCCTAAGTTCTAGCCCAACCTGGACAATTCAGCAACCTGCAAGATCTTGTCTCAAAATAAAAAACGAAAAGGACTGGAGATGTAGCTCAGTGTTAAAGCCCTGGGTTCCATCCCCCAGGACAACTCTTCCTGCAAATAAAGGGTGAGAAAAAAAATTAGCATCTGTTCATTGAGTGAAAACAAGATAATTCTTGCAAAGAATAAATCAGCAAAGTTTTTATCAGCTTTGCAAAAAGTCGACTAGAAATTCCAAAGTGGGAGCCTTCCTGGGTGACACACAGGGCAATGAAAAAAGAAGATGAATGTCGGATTTAGTGATTTTTTGTTTTTGTTTTTTACCGGGAATTGAACTCAGGACCTCACATTTGCCAGGCAGGTGCTGCACCACTGAGCTAAATCTCCAGCCCCTTTATGTCTAAATTGCAGACCTGTTTGTAAGATGTAAAGTCCATTAAGGGGTTTATTTATTTACTTGTCTTTATGAGCCAGCATCTCACTGTGCAGTTCGGGCTGGCCTTGAGCTCACTCTGTAGCCCAGGCTGGCCTTGAACTCGCAGTGATCCTCCTGCCTCAGCCTCCTGAGTGCTGGGATGGCAGGGGTGCAGTACCCTGTTCAGTTAAATAATTGGTTTTGATTTAATTTTTTAAAACCCTTAATGAGTCGGGCGTGATGGTGCACCCCTGTCATCCCAGTGCAATCCAGTCTCACAAAAGAAAGAAAATTAATTATTTAGTACTGAGAAGACCAAAACACAACTCTGCCTGTGTAGGCGGTCACACCCTTGTCACCTGGGTCTGATGGAGGAGACAGTCCGTCCCTCGGGGAGGCAGGGAAGGTTCTAGAAGATCCTCAGAGCTGATATCTCCAATAACTTGTAGGATTCGTTTTATTCTTGTTTGCAAAGGCTGGGGGTGGAGGGAGTGAAAACAGAAGCCTGGGTGGCCTCGGGGTGGGGGCAGATTGTGGATTAAAAGGAGTAAGAGAGGACAGAGGTCATCGCTGGTGCCCCCCAGCTCCGCGAGTGACCCCAAGAGGAGGATGGTCTCTCTTTCTCACAGCCATGTGGGAGGACAAATCCCCCCCCCTTGGGGACACAGGAGACTCCCTCGGACGGATCTGAAGGGCAGATGACAGCTGGAACACGACACGGAGGAGGAGGACAGGGCCCTGTGTCCCGGGGATGATCGTGGAAAGTTCCAGAAGCCCTAACTGCACACTGAGGTGCAGGGGAGCAAAAATGGATAGGCTGGATGTGGGGGCGCACGCCTGTCATCGCAGCACTGGGAGGCTGAGGTGGGAAGATGGCTGTGAGTTCCAGGCCAGCCTGGGCTACAAAGTGAGACCCTGCCTCAAAAAAAAAAAGGGAAAAGTGACAGGGAGCAGTTTTGGGGTGATAGATCACCCCAAAGGGTCACAAAGAGTGCAGCACCTGAGGCTCTGGGATGTAGGGGTGGAGGGTTGTGTGAACAGAGCCCCTAACAGTGGCCAGTGGCCGAGGCAGGAGGACGTCGGTGTCCGGCCCGTGGGCCATGCCAGGGAGTTTCAGTTTCAGGCCAGCGTGTCCTGAATGGTACCCTAGTTCCTGCCAATGTTGGTTCTCAGAGAAGACGGAGGGAGCTGGGGACACAGAGCCACCACAGCCTGAGTAGAACTGAAGGGAGCCCCTCAGCGGAGAAGACATTGCGCACCTGTCATCCAGGCTACTCGGGAGGCTGAGGCAGGAGGGTCTTCAGTTCAAGACCAGCCTGGGCCATTCAGTGAAACCCCCTCTAAACAAAATCTAGAAAGAGCTATGCAAACTGGGCTCGGGGGCACACACTTGTCATCCCAGCACTCTGGGAGGCTGAGGCAGGAGGATTCCCCACAAACTGCAGCCCAACTTGGGTTGTTTAGTGATTTAGAGAGTCGCTGCCCCTAAATATGAAGGATTGTGGGCGGGGCTCAGTGCAAAGACCACAAGCCAGACGTTCACCCCAACTTTGCTTCTGAGCTGGAACGTTATTTCTTCTTCTCCCTTCCTTCTCTAACCATCCTGTCCACCTCTCCATTTAGGGTTTTTTTTTTCCACCTAATCCAGGATGATCACAGTTTCTGGAAGCTTCCATGCTGTCTGTCCTCCTTTTTCTCTCTCTCTCTCCCCTTCTCTTTGTCCAGGGCCTTTTTGTTAGGTTTGCACGGGAAGAGGCGTCAGGGAGGAAACATTCTCAGTAATGATATCTCGGATTCTCCCAGAGGAAAAGAAGTTGCTTTTTTTTTTTCCGTGTGGGAGGGGAAAAAGAAGCCAGGAGCCAAGGGAAGCCGAGAAAAACCAGAGATTAAACAGATTTGCAGCTGCCCCAGGACCTCAGCGCCAGGGGGAAACAGGCAGGTGAGGGGTCAATCGAGGTAATGTCCTCCGGGAGCCTCCTGCTGGGATTAACACCCCCTCTGCCCTGTGCTCCCCAGAGGTGGCAGTGCCCCCCAGATCTATCTCCTCTAGTCAAACTATTCTGAAATCTCCTTTTCATGGTGCCGGAGACAGATGGAACCAGGGTCTCAGCCATGCCAGGTGAGGTCTCTTGCTAAGTCTCCCAGGCTGACCTCAAACCAGTGATCTTCCTGCCTCAGCCTCCTGAGGAGCTGCGATGGCAGGTGGGTACCTCTGTACCCAAGTTGGGGCTTTAAAAAAAAATGAATAAAGGTAAGGTGTGAAGGGTACCAGCTGATACCCCAGAATTCCTCACGTTCGGGAAGGGTGGATGGCAGGGAGAGAAAGCCAGGGAAAGGCCGGAGACCTTTCTGGAGACAGATGCAGAAGTAGAGGCCTCGGTTCCCTGAGGGTCAGCTCAGCCCTTTCCGTGCCCCAGGGGGCTGGGCAGGCTGCGTGGTAAGGGTCTCGCCTTGCAGTTCAGCCTGGCCAGGAGCTGGCTGTGTAGCCCAGGTGGGGCTCAAACTCCAGGTGACCCTGGGGCCAGAGCTGCAGCTCAGAGACAAGGGCCTGGGTTCCACCCACTGTGAGCACAGGACTGGGGCAGGGCGCAGCACGCAGCCTTGGGGGGACCTGGGCAGTGGTCAGAGGCACACATATGCCTTGATCCGGGCCCTGCATCACCAAGCGGAGCCAACTGTCACCCAGCAGAGGGGACTTTCCCTCCAATCACCCAGAGAAACTGCAGAGCAGAATTTGCACACAAGCCATGCATGCAAGATCGTGACCTCACACCGAAACAACAGCCACCCCGAGGTCACACACAACCACAAACACACAGTTACACAACCATGCACGCGCGCACAGGCGCTCTCACGCGCCCACAGCCCCGGGGGGGTGGGGGCTTCCTGGTCAGCTCTCCTTGCCCTTGGCGATGAACTTTTCCCCAAACCTCAGGGTCTCAAAAAAAGCACCCAGGGACCACAGCTGGGAAGTGAGGTTTGTTCCCCGTGAGAGGAGTCCCCAAAGCCCTAGGTGAGCGCTGGGATCCACACTCTCCTCTGTGAGGTCCACGGTGGGGGGTGTCACCCCTGTAACGCGGTAGGGGAGCAGGAGCCCCAGTGCAATGCTGCACACCTGTGATCCGGAACATTCTGGGAGGCTGAGGCAGGAGGATTGCAAGTCTGAGTTTTTAGCCTGGGTATTTTAGGGACTTAGTGAGACCCTGTGTCAAAATAAAAAAATAAGAAGGGTTGGCAGTGGAGCTCGGTGAGAAAGCTCGGGGTTCAATCTCCAGCACCAAGGAAAAGGTTTTTAAAAAGAGGGGGACAAGAAGGCGAGGGTCTCCAGCAAGGCTCATTCCTGAGACACCCGGTAGCTCGGTGACCTCAGGAGACAAACCTGACAGCCCTCCCTACAGCCAAGACGACAGTCCCCCATTTCAGGGTCTTTGATCTGGGCCCCCTCAAATCAACACCCCAAACCCTCCTGGTGGAGACTGTCCAGCCCCGGAGACTGCTGGGATGCCTGGGAAAAGGAATCTGAGCCAAAGCTCCAGGTGGGGCTGAAGCTGGGGTCGTCCCACCCAAACCCCCGCGCCGCCACTTCTACAACCCAAACCCCATTTACACGCCCGGCAGCGTCCACACGGACAGACCCCGTCTACACAGCCTGGCTGCGTGCACACAGCGCCAGAGGTCGACGCGTGGACGCCACCCCCCCAGTTCCGGAGGGGTCACCAAGCCCCGCGGGGGACCCCGACTCACCGCGCTCCGCTCGGGCCACCGGATCCCGCGCTGCGGAGCGCGGAGCTGCAGACTGAGGAGCGGGGCGGGGCGGGGCGCACCTGGGCGGGCACCGCCCTCCCCCCTGCACCCCCACCCGGGCTCAGACTCTCCTCAGGGGCCTCCTTGGCTGAAACCAGGCGGGGATGAGCTCCAGGACCCCTGGGGAGCAGGGGACAGAGCTGAGCAAGGGCTGTGTGCGAATAACGACCTCGGTTTTGTAAACAAGCGCTTCATTTTAGAACAGCTTCGCCCAAACATTGAGAAGATACACCAGGCGCAGAGGCGCATGCCTGTCACCCCAGTTACTCGGGAGGCTGAAGCAGGAGGGTTGCCTGCCTGGGCCACACAGTGAGTTCAAGGTTTTAGCTGCGAAGTTCCCATCGTTGGCCTTGAATTCACGGTGAGGCCGAGCTTGCAGTCCGGGGTCCTGGGCTTCCTCACCAGGCAGAGCTCCCTGGGGCAGAGCTGGGTTTAGGATTAACATGTGCTGCAGCCCCCCACTCCCTAGTGGGGCACCTGGGGTACAGCAGGAGATCCAGTACAGCAGACAGCGAGCAGATGGGTGGATGGGGTGGGTGGGTGGGTGGTTGGATGGGTGGATGATGGAT